>JBAGKK010511190.1:0-13968 GCA_037177015.1 Euceroptres primus | reverse complement strand
TCTCACAAAAAAGATGGATCACTTTAGTCAAAAACTCTTCGAGGTAGAGGGGGTGAAATTTTTGGAATTTGTGCTCAAGCCTTCATTTCAAATATATGTAACTAATTTGTTATGGCATTAAAAAAAATTTTGACCTCAACCTTATCGATAGATTTTTTCACTACCTTTTGATTGAAGAAAAAAAGAAATTAAAAAAAATCCAAAATTGAGTCTTCATTTTTTAAAATCAAATACATTTTTGACTTTTTTTTATAAATTTCGACACATTTTCTTTTTTTAAATTAAGCTTAGGATGTTTACTTTAAAAGCCCAGAATATGAAAGTGTCATTTTTTTTAATTTTCTAGAAATTTAATTTCCAGTAACCTGATCTTTTCAAAAGACTTTTCCTATGCGCGAAAAAATTGCGTCAAATTTTTTGAAAATACAGTTATTGATAATAAACAATAATATAAAAGTAGAAATTCAAAAAAAAATTTTTGTTAATTTTAGAATTTTTTGAAAGTTGACAAAAATGAAATTGTTGAATTTGGTTAATTGCGCATTTTTAATGAGCAAGTTACATTTATATTACTACATTATAAATATTACACGAGAATTTCACATTGAAAATGCGCAATTAACTAAATTCCAAAATTTCACTTTTGTCAATTTTCAAAAAATTCTCAAATCAAGAAAAATTTTTTTTTTGAATTTATATTTTTATAATAATGTTTTTTATCATTAACTTTATTTCTAAAAAATTTGACGTAATTTTTTCGCTCATAGGAAAATTTTTTTGAAAAGATCAGGTTACTCGAAATTCAATTTCTCGAAAGTAAAAAAAATGCCATTTTATATTCAAGGCTTTTAAAGTAAAAATCCTAAGCTTTATTTTTCTTTTTTTTTAAAATTAAAGGAAGAAAAGTGTCGAAACTAAAAAAAAGTCAAAAATATTTTTGATTTTGAATTTTTCAAATTTCTTTTTACTGCACTCGAAAGGTCGTGAAAAAATCTATCGAAAACGTTGAGTTCAACATTTTTTTATGTCACAAAAAATTAGTTATACATATTCGAAATGAAGGCTGTGAGCACAAATTCCAAAAATTTCACCCCCTCTACTTCGAAAAGTTTCTGACTACAGTGTTCCATATTTTTTGTGAGAAGTACCATCCAATAAAAGTAAACTTTGTGCAAGTTTGAGCCGGATTGGGCAACTTAACTTTTTTGGGTGGATACACTTCAGAAACTATGCCCCGTATATGATTTAACGAATATGCTCTTTATATTGCAATAGCAAAATCTGGTCTATGTCGCTTGCAATTGATATGAATTGGGGAATATTGAGTTTTTCACCGCACATGTAATTTGAGAAACTTTTGCATTATTTCGTTTCGTCATTCCTTTTGGAATTGGAAACCTCAGGGAAATCTACCCCTCGATTTTCTCTGAACGCGGTCAAACAGTGTCGTAAATCTACAGCCAATCGCTCCCCCTCCCATCCTCTATCTTTCTCTTTCTATAGGCTTGGAAAAAATCAATAGTTCGCTTATTTTTAACAAAATCTATATTTCTACTGTACAGAATGTTAAAATGTTAAGTATTAAAAAGTTTCTCTCTCCTCGCAAAATATATATGAATTCGAACAAATTAACCCCTTTAGTGGTATTGGCGCAATACTGCGTACATTTTTAAATTTTCTAGCAGTTTTTCTAACACCACTTACTAGCAAAAATTGAAAGTTATATAGATGAAAGCTTTCGTCACTACTTTCTGTAAAAATACACGTATTCCACAAGGTTAAATAAAAAATAGGTACTGAATATGGAGATTATTATGATACAGTCAACGCAATTTTTTATGGAAAATGTAACAATAAGTTTCTTTATTAGGAATAAAAACAGTTCATTTTGAGTCCCTATTTTGTGAGTTTCTTGTGAAGCAATATTTAAAAAATGTTTCTCTAAAAATTCAAAAACCGCTGCAAACTAGTATTTGTACAAACGTTTAAAAAAGTGCGACGATCTAAATATCACATAACTAAAGTTAATAGTAAAAGAGTTGTAAATAGTTCAGTCGATTCATCTCGTCAAAATGACTAAATTTTGCCCATAGAGTATTACTATACTCTCAACATTAAACAATTTTTTCTCTTGCAAACGTTTAAAATCGTTCATCTCATGAAAAAGAATACAATAAATGTGATACTTACGCTATTGCCATATTCCTAAAATTAAAAAAAATTACTTATGAACGAAAAAATTATAAATTAAAAATTTTTGGAAGATGATATTTTTTGAAGGTACTTATCAACATTTTAATGATTTATATCAATGAAATATGACCCAATGTTTGAAAAAAGGGCAATAGAAAGCCAGTTATTACTCGTAAAACTGTGATAAAAATTGTTGAAAATTTCGAATCTTTTAAATTGACTTTTTATTATATCAAGATATTTAATCAATCAACCTTAATCTTTTTTGGTGGAAAAGGATATATTTTTGAGAAAAATATATAATCGAAAAAAATTTTTCTTATCAAATCCGGCTAAAAACCTCTCAAACTTTCAGCAATAGGGGAGATGTGGCTGAGTTGGCGCACCTAATAGAAAGTAGGAGTTTAAAACAAAAACACATGATACAAAATTATGAAAAAATATGAGTTGGATATCTTAATAACTTGACTATACTTTCACTAGGATAAATATTCTATTAAAAATAAGTAAGGTAGGTATTTATTGAGTTTTCCAGAGAGTTGCTTCTGCGCTAATTTACCCGACATGGCGGCTAATTTGGAGCGCTACTATTATTGTTTAATACTGCGATATATTAATACTTTTTTGAATGTTTTAAGTGCACATGTTTTATAAGGCTCACTTGCATTAGGTAATTCTAATTTTAAATTAATTTTGAGGTAATATATCGGGGTAACAAACATTTCAAACTATAACATATCTCCAAACACGATTTGCATTGCTTTCATCTGATTTGTATTCAATTTCGTGTGATTTAACGTCTGCGCTAAATTACCTACCCGCGAATCGTTTACTAATTAAATAATTTTCACAAAGAAGGCTTATTTATTTTACGAAAATTCTTTTTGCAATTGTAAGTTTAAGGATTAAGGTTTAAAAAAACTGTCCAACTACTCAGGTTAATGTAAAATGCGTTATTTATCGATTCAATTTAACGGCTGTGAACCTAACTAAAAAGTATCGAAAACAGATTATTTGCAATAAAAGTTGTTTAAACAATGGGATGATTGTTAATTTTTTTATCAATTACATATTACGCAAAAATACACA
The DNA here is from genome assembly GCA_037177015.1 of Euceroptres primus. Lineage (NCBI taxonomy): Eukaryota > Metazoa > Arthropoda > Insecta > Hymenoptera > Figitidae > Euceroptres > Euceroptres primus. The sequence goes on along the minus strand of JBAGKK010511190.1, from coordinate 10,686 downwards.
AAATATAAATATTTTCATGTGTTTAACTATTTTAGTTTCTTGTAAGTAAGGGTGAGCCAGTTTAAACGCCGCGCCAATTTAGCCGCTTCACCCCCATCTGGGATATAACTCCTTATAAAGCTTCCTTTATGAGGAAGAAAAATAATAATTTTCCGCTGCAAATGATAAATAAAGATGTTCAGAATACACGTACTTTTCGTGAAACACACAGTATCATAATCCTGAAAATTAAAGTTTACTTTTCTTTAAACTAAAGATTTGTTTGTCAGACTGCGAAAATCAACGGAAACCAGAAAAATAATATTGATTTTATAGAGTCAGAGATTCAGTTTTGATGCTGGATTCAAACAAACGACGAGTTGGTATTTTAAGTCATTGTGGCTGAAGCCGAGTCGCTCTTCAATTCTGACAAGTTGATATGGAAACGACACACATGCTAGATTCAGAAAAGTATTCCTGGTTCCAAATCGAATTACTAGAGCAGCGAAAACGGGGAACCCTCGTTGGAGATTTCCATATCAACCTATCTCCCGAGCAGGAAGATCTCCCTATCCGTGACTTTAGTTGCTCGTGAAATACCACAAGCTATGCGGTTGGAAGACGTTTTATTTCGACATTACAAGCTATTTTACTTTAAAATGGGACAAATGGAATTGCACTACCATTTTTGCGGCCAGACGCGTCGTTCCTTTCACCATTTTCCAGACTTTCTTGTGTATGCTTACCCGTTATATTCGATATAAGAGCATTTAAAAATGCTTTTAATTTCGAATGATTTAATTTCCCATTATTCCTGTATTTTGGCATTTGAAAGAAGAAATAAATAAACAAAACACATCTGACAATGAAAAACTCACATTCGAGATTTTGGTGACACGCTTGTTTCTCAGGGTAATTATTCATTTGATAATAATTAAATAACACTGTTACTATGGCTAATTAAATTTATTATTTGAGTACATATATCCATCTCTCTCAGAAATAATAATAGTTTACGGTAGGTTTCCTGAAACTCAGGATGCAAAGTTCGCAAAATTGTATTGCAAGATTTAGGCAAGCTTGCCGCAAATGAGAAAAAAATTATAACCATACGACAATATTGCGAGGAAAGGTTGAGAAAACCGTGCATCGTAAGCTTCAGGCAAGCTTGCGCAACAATATTGAGCAAATATTGAATTGAAAGGTTCAGGGAAGTTGAAAAATTGTATTAAATTCTTTATTAACCAGCAGTCCTTATAACCAATTAGAGGATAATTTCAGCTACATCAATTATCTCAAACAGGCTTTGTGCTGTTCGTCTTCTGAAGTAGAACTTAGGATTCTGTAACAATTCACAAAAGTAGTTCAAGGTCACCCGGATTTTATAGAGGGTTGAATTTTTTACTGATTCTTTCTCAAAATTATGAAACCGATACATACTCGTTAGAGACTTCAAAAGGAAATCGTTCGACAAGTGGTTAAGATTCAGTGTCGCGACTGAAATTCTGTTTGAATTTTTGCTTCATGCGCATGTCTAAATTTTGCTGGGTCCGGTGACTTTGAATGGTAATTCCATTTATCGCTATTGATGTAATTCCAGCTTCGACTAAAGGAGAATTCTGAGGGAGAATCTTGCATTTCCCAACCTTATCAATCTGAAAAGAATTTTTTTTATTAATTCATAATATTTTAGTAACAGATTATGTCTAGATGATAAAATTCTTTTTGCTTCTCGTTTTCTTAAATAAGACTTAAATGAAGACATGAGAATGAAAACTCGGTAAAGACCATTTAAAGTTGGCGCTTGAATTAGGTTATTTTAACTATTAATTATGGGGCAACTTCCAATGGTCTTTAACCCCTCTGCCTGTGTAGAGGGTTATCCCCACTCCAGCATCATAGAACGTGTTTCCCATTGTCCCCAGCATCTTGTCCTTAAATTAGATATATAAATCTTGAATCAATCATACTTCTCTAATATAAAATCAATTTAGCTTAGATTTTACTACAAAAAACATCCTACTTTATTATTTCCAATTTACATTTACAGAGAGAATTGTTTGTAACTCTCGTAAAATGGAATTCTGTGTTTTTTGTGATATTATCTGTTCAACAGTTGTTGATCACAGAACTGTTAGTGGCGAATGAATCACAGTTTGCAAATCTATGCCAGCTTCGGGTCTGGTCGGTACAGTAACGGGCGCTATTAAAATCTAGTTTGAACCGGATTTAAAGCGACGAGCGAGCACTCTTTTCTTCAACAGTCAGTACCGCATATATAGTCTCTGAACGTATAAAAGTATATGCCCAGAGATTCGCGATGTAAACAGCTTCTCATGCGGCCCTGACTGTCCGAGCGATAAGCTTCAGTGTTGGGCGTCTAGGGACGCTCAGGGGGGGTAGAAGCAGTCAAGCGTGAACAACCGTAAAGCCGGCACAAGAACAAGCGGCACAGTAAGGCGAGATGAGTGTAGGTCATGAAGACAAATTGCTTTTATATTTTTCTCACAATTTACTTTTTTGAATCTTATTACAGAACACATTTTTTGTTCCTCCTGTAACATTTCATTTTTTTGCTTCACCCAGTTGTCATTCTCAGTACCTCAATTTCTCACCTGAGTTGATGTGATTTTTGCAGATAAAATATACGAATTGATTATAAGACACTGCTTCAGCAAAATGAAAAAAACTTGATAACATAACTTAAAAACTGGAACAAACACTGCAAATTTGACGAATTAAACTTAAACCTAAAACTTCTGATTTACCAGGACTGCCATTGGTATAATGTATATATGTGTGTGTGTGTGTGTGTGTGTGACGTGCCACGAGAAAAGGGAACTAACATGGAAAAAATCGAAAATCCGTTTATTGTCTCTACTGATAGTTTTTGAGTTACTCTATCCAGCACAAAAAAACAGAAAAAAATTTCGAGCATTATTTCCTATAAAAAAACAACTTTCCAGGAGGACGTAAATAGCGCATTTCTCAGAGAGACTCTGGACCAACGAAAACACCTCTCACCACTCACCACTATAAGTTCACGCGCGGTGCCACCTGCCGAACTTCGAACGATGAGTGAGAGTGTAGTTGTAAGTGGAGAGGAAGATTTTCAGGAGTCGCCTTTTACTTCTGAATAGGCTCGACTTCTACAATTCGCCCTGTACAATTATATTTTTCCGCGTTAGTCCCCTTTTCTCATGACACGTCACATATATATTATGGTAGTCCAAAAATAGATATTTTCGAAGCTTTTATCATCGATTTCACCAAGTTGTGGTTCTAGAAAAAAATATATACGTATTTTTTTGTTTAAAAAGTCGAATACTTTAATTTCGTAGTTTTCTTTTGTAGCGTAGGAATTTACAAGACGTGCGGAGTAGTATTTTGTTAATTTTGAATTTCCTAATGTTGAATAAACCAAAAGTAAGGTGAATTTGAGTAGAATTTATTTCGACACTCCAGTCCTCTCTCTGGCTCTCTTTCTCTCTCTCTTCTCACTCTCTTTCAAGCAGCGTGGCGAGCTAACCACCAAGTGAGAGGGTCCACTCTAGCGAGGTTCGAGCAGAAATAGTTCTGCCGGGCGCAGAAAGTAAAGAATCAACGAACTTCATGGGTTGTTCGCGAGTCTAAACAGTGAGACTCGCGGACTCTGTTTTGCGACCCTCCCGGGAATCTAGACAATTTCTAGACGATATCATCTAGGAAAAATTGTCTAAAATTTTCCCCTTTCTAGACAATTTCTAAAAAAAATCTAAACGAAAAACGGTCTCAGACAGAACAGCTTTATCAGGGTGATTAATGACAGTCAGACCTTTCGTTTCGATGAAGGATCGGAGCGTCAAAAAAACCCTAAGGGGCCTAAGGGTCGCCACTAATCCCCTTTTACAATTCGCAAATTATTTATATTATTTATTCACATCAACAATATATTTATCTTTTACGTCTTCACCTCTTTATATTTCTTTCTTATTGTTTATATAGTACATCCCTGTAATGGAAATTCTAAAAATGATGTTCTTTTTTTGCTATCTCCTACCCTTTACGAGATATTTGATACTTATTCTAATTTTAAACTTATTAAAACAAATTTTATATGCTTGTAATCATGAAAATCCATAGGATCTGAATTTTTAAACATCAATTTTCTAGTTATAAACTGAAAAAAATTTTTTTAAAATTTTAATCCTCTTTACCTGGCCTATTGTTTTATTGCCTAGTTCGTGGAAGAGGTCCTCGCATGGGACTTGATCGGGACTAAGGCTCTCGTAAAACAATGACTAGGAATAGAAGATTAAAATCTGAAACTGACAATTTTTGTAGTTTTGGAATTAGCAAATTGATAGTTAAAAATTCATAATCTACGTATTTTTAAGATTACAAATATCTAAAACTTTCCTCAAAAAGTTAAAAATTTCAATATTTTAATTTTAGTGTAATGATTCAAAAAAATAATTAATAATAAATGTAAATAATTTAATATTTAAATTTATAAACATCGTTATTAAACAAAATGATTAATTATATTAATTTATAAAATAAATAATAAATTAATATATATTATTAAAATAAATAATATTATTGTTAAGAACCTAATAAAATAATTTATTAATAATAAATAAACGTAAATAAATATAAATTAAATCATAATCTTCTTATAAGTTTATTTTATGAATTTAGATAGAGCAAAATGGGCATATTTTTAAATTAATAACTAGTCAGTCTAAAATTAATCATATCCATTATTTGTTAGGAATTTTTAACCGCTTGGCTGTGTCATGACGCATATATCGTCATAAAGCATGGGATTTATAGGTTATACACAGTCAACGGGTTAAATTGGTTAGACGTTGAACTATTCAATGATGACGTATTAAATCCCTTGAAGCAAAATTCTGCGACAATAGTATTCAAATTTCAAAAGCCCCTAACGATAAAGAGAAATAAAATCTTCGGTAGCACTATACCTGACTGTAGGTTTCGAAGAAATCACTCATTTCTTGTAGGCAAGTTTAGACACTGTAGACCAAATCTAGGCGAAAAAAGGTCGCAAGCCCTCTTTACCTGACTGGTGGTACCAGCTACTAAGCGTGTTCTAGACAATTCCTAGACAAACTGAACACTCTACGTTTCCCTAGAAAATCTCTGGATGTTCGGGAGGGGAGGAGTGTCACATGAGGGTATTTACTTAAACGCCATCTTTGTTAACTGGGTTCCCATTCTGGACAATCCCCTGGTCAGGCGGTATTAATAATTTGGGGAAAAGTCCACGTTACAAATTTGGCGCCTAACATAGAAGGCCGTAATGGAGTGAAAGAGACTAGGGGAACCAGAGTGTCTCTATAGTGCAACAGAGACAGTAGATAGACACCTTAGAAATTTTATCTGGTCTTGCGTATGGCCTATTTTGATTTCTAGTTGCTTGGCTCTTGCTTCTTTGCTATTTTGTAGAATTTTTTGGTAAAAATAGTAAACCTGTAGTAGTATCCTCTACTAGTTATTAGTAGTGAAATTTGGTCCCTAGATCGCACACTAAGGTGAAACGAGATTTTGGGGTTCAAAAAGTTCCAGAGCCTACATTTCTTAGCCAATTTCGCTATAATTTTTTTAAAAATTAAAGCTTATTGAATTCTAAAGAGGCCTGTCGAGCCGATTTTAGAAAATAAAATTTTTTTTAATTCGTTATTTAAGTTGCAAGATGCCAAAAAACCCATAATTTTATATATTTTTGCTACCTACATTACCTTATTTATTGATATTTTCTCAAAAAAGTATAGAATTAGTGAATTTACATTCGCTGAATAGATTTTGATATTGTGGTTGAAGTTTCTTGACTTCCTTAATTGTTATAAACAAATTGATGAACAAAATTGTTTTTTGTTGTATTTTGAAGCCTAAAGTATTCTTTATCTTGATCTTCTTGTGGAATCATGTAAAATTAATGCCATATTACAACTAAACACTGAAAGATTACATTTTTGATTGTCATAACAATTATAAACAAATTCATTAAATAAACGCTTTTGAATAGAGAAAATTCGTTTTTTCAGTGAAATCGTTTATTTCATCGTCAAAAATAATACTTCGTGATATATTGACACTTAACAACATTTTTCATTATTATAAACAATTCTGATAAACAAATTCATTAAATGTGCGCATTTAAATAGAGAAAATTCGTTTGTTTGGCACAGACGTTTATTTTAACCCCAAGAATAATTTTTCAACGGGAAAAATTTTGCAACTCAACAACATTTTCAATTAGTATAAATAATTATTAGAAACTAATTCATGAAATGGGCACCTTTAAATGCAGAAAATTATTTTTTCATTCAGCAAAATCGTTTATCTTAACCTCAATTATCTTCAATCAACAGATCTTGAGCTTCAAAATCCATGAGATAAGGGACACTCTCCCATTGTGATCGGAAATGGTTTGTATAGGGATCAGTCATAATTAACAATTTGTAACCCAAATCTTCATTGGATGCGATCCGACTGATTTTGCTGTTATTGAACTCCTTGATTCTCTTAAAATTTTTATTATTTGCCTCTTGGGCTTCTTCGGTTAATTGTCCGATAGGCAGTGAAGCAGTTTCAATTACTTTAGCCCCATGCACCAGGATCTTATGGACTGTTACAAGCAATTAAAACCAATCATATAAGCTTACATAAAGCATTGCAGTGTTCTGGCAATAGTTTTGAAATTTGAGAACGTCTTTTTTGTTGACAGATGCTATAGTTTGTAGAATAATGCTAAATTTTCTGATTAATTCCTTGTCAGCACCTGTAATACTCGAAGTTAGTTCAGGATCTTGAAAGAATCTTCGACCAGTATTGCCATTATTCGATGTCCCAGTCCCATGTTAAGGAACATCTACAATCAGATCTATTTTCTACCAAAATTCGTTCTGAGTTCTTTTCTTCGCAGTGCTCATTTGCTGCTTTTCGTCGGGCGACTTCGCTGCCTATGTGCAGAATTATAAACGATACGCAATGTGAAGGATACACTCCATTAAGCGTATCCACGCATATAGTGTGGAGAGACCAAAAGAGAAGTTTTCGGTCTTCTTGGGAAAAAGTTTGATTTGTTCCAGGTTATTCATCATCGAGGGCTTTGCACCGTATATATAACATGAAGATGATGAAGGAGTATCAGTGAGTGCTTGGCAAACCTTTCCATCTACCATGGACATTTTATGGGCGACTTTGCAACGATCCCGACTTTCACCGAACCCAATTGTTGTAGGTTTTAGTTTCTAGATTTCTTGTTGGATCTGCGCTACCTCAGAGATGGTCGTTTCCTTCGTCTGATTCAAATAGTGAAATCACATGATCCTACAGTCTTGTTGACCCAGGATGTATATTTTTCCAAATTGTCGAACAACTACCACTTTCCGTATCCACCATCTCTAAAGCCAGTGGTACCATCGAAAAAATCAGGATACTTGCATCAGACTTTTTCGAATAAGTGAAGGCCTGATTGTATGGATTATGACCAGATGTTCCATCACATCAATACTAAATTAAAGTCATTGAAATTAAAGTCATTGAAAGATTAAGTCTATCAGCTAAATCTGGAGGTATAATTGCAGGTATTTCCATTAAGCGAGATACTGTGTGGAATATATTATATTAAGAGAAAATAATAATTAGATAAAAATTTTAAGTAATAGAAGGGTTGTCTCATAAAAGGAGACCCTCAATTTTGAAGCAATATTACAAGCGATAAATATGATACAGTGAAAAAACGGAAGGTCAATGTGAAAAACAAACAGATATACTTGTAATATTGATTCAAAATTGAGAGCCTCCTTTTATAAGACAACCCTTCTCTTACTTGAAATTTTTATTTAATTATTATTTTCTCTTTATATGATATATTCTACATTATTTGTATGTTTTTTACAGACTTAATAAATGTTTCTCTTTGACTGATGAGGGTCCAAACAGTGACCCGAACGTTTCAAAGAATTATCTCTTATTTTTTACCTTCATTTCCATGACTTGCTTCGCTATTTAATGAAATTGTTCATGATAATTATTATGACACTCAAAATACAACAAAAACAATTTTGTTCATCAATTTGTTTATAACATTCAAGGAAGTGAAGGAATTTCATCTACGCTATCGTAACGGAATATCCTGAGGTTTCTTTCGAGAATAAAATCGGAATTAAGAACCTTAAATAGTATATTACGTAACTAGGGAAGAAAGGCAACGATTTCAACGAGTGCGAGGTTAGCTGCCCGAGCAAAGCGAGGGCAAATATCACATGAGTTGACATCGTTGCTTCTGCCTAAGTTACGTATACAATTTTTCATAACACTTAATTGAAAATTCGATTCGATGTCTGTACAGCGAGTCGAAAGTAACAGTTTCAACCGTAGGGTTAAAAGTAAAAAATAGCTGACGGAAACTGCAATTCGTGATGTGACTCCGTTGCTAAGCAGTTTCTGTCAGATGTTTTTTTACTTTCAATTCTAGGGTTGAAACTGTTGCTTTCGCCTCGCTGTACAGGCATCGAAAGTCGAATTTTCAATGCAGGTGTTCTGAAAAAGATTTTCCTTGTGGTGTGATACTGCCAAAAAAGGAATCGACGCGAAAAACTATTGGCGGTTTCCTAGATTTTCCTTTTCAGACCAGTGATGCCTGTGGTTAGTGGGGGAGAGGAACGCTTATACTTACTGCTCATATCATGCTTATTTAGCGTGGCCGGGGAACGCAGTACCCCAGCAGTACCAAATATCGACAACGAGAGAGATTCGACAACTCAGAGAGTCCCGGCTTGGCTCAGGGATTGCCGGTAGGACACCGGGTCAGTTAAATGCGCAGAAATAACCTAATCCAAAGATGTCCTTCAATTTGGATTAAGTCTACGAGGATTTGTTTATTGCACAAGTTGTAAGTTTCTCTTTTTGATTAATCTTGAGTCTTTCTTTTACTGTTTATTTAAAGTTAGAACTCTCAGGCTTTTTTAGAGATTAGCCTCTCTCTGATTTTCACAATTAAGTACTTTAAGAGCTTTAACTTATGTCGAGCCCTTTTACTCTGAATAAATGTTCACCTCATAGTTAGTTAAATGTTAATTTGCTTTATAACCTGCAAAGATCCCAAACTTTCGAATCCTTGACCTAGCCTGGCTTCTTAATTTCCTTTTTCAGGAACGTTATACATGTGACGTCGGCCTAGTCACATGGCGACGCCAAGTGCTCATCCATCTAGAAATAGAGTTCCAAAATTCTCGGTAATTTATTTTAATCCTTTTCTTCCTTATAGCGCCATCTTTGTCTAGAAAAAGATGGCGCTATAGGGAAGAAAAGGACGAACACCGAGGATCTCCCAAATCCTCGGATCTTGCGACACTTGCATTTTTATTTTAAATTCGGCCTGTTATAAATGTGAGAGCCGAGAATTATTGGAATCGAGGGGCGAAGAGATTTTTAGGCTCAGATCGTAAATTACTACGATCTTGAGCTGTCAAATTGAATACTCGTTACGAATATGTCGACGCACTAGCCCTTGTGGACCGAAGTTGCACGATGAGTTCCGAGTGTAAGTCGGGTGGGAACGAAAGGGTTTGGGGCGCTTTCCTTCCAAACACGCGCGCGATGCATCTGCTTTGAGGCAATATAAAGCTTCTCTTAGTTTTTTGCTGAACGAATAGAACCCTTTGAGTTTTTCAAACAGAGCTCTCCCCAATTTCTTTCAATCTCTAGAAAATTCATGTTTGTATGCCAACAACAAACGGCAACAATTATAAAAAATTGAAAAATGTAAAAAAACTTATCCATTTTTATCTAAGGAGGAGTGAAGTAGAATAATCCCAAGAGAAAAGTTCAGTCACTTCACAGAACTGAAAATTACACCAAAATCACTAACACTTATATTTAAAGCAATAGTAATTTCAAAATGTATTAAAATAATTTTTAAATTATTTTATTATTATTTATTAATTTTATCCGTGACTTTTGCAAAGTCACGGATAGAATTTTCTTCAAAACTGCAAACCCAAAAGACCAAGTCATCTATTCCACTCACAGTCATCAGAGATAGAAGGAGAAGGGTGCCTTAAAGAGACTTTTTTTATACATAACTTTTCCAATGCCGGGCACCCGAGTCGTAAGATTAGGATTATAAAAACCACATGTTCTAAAAATTTATTTTCAAAAGAAAATAGGAAAGAAGAAAATATTTCAATTCACCAATTCACCATCAACAACTTTTAACATTCATCTCACCCCAAAAATCATTAAAATACTACATTATAATAAAATTATAAACGATTCTGATTTAATTTTGTAAATTTATTGGTATGCTTATTTTTTTGATAACTTTTTTTAAGATAAATAAAAGCTCCATTTTTAACTTATTATAAGTTGGCTTCAGTTTAAGAAACCTCTCATCAGAAACTAGCATATTATTTTGTAATTAATAATTTTTTTACATTCTCATCATATGAGAAGGTATTAGATTTGTGTAAAATTTGACCCTCCCCCGGTTTTTGTCAAATGTCGACGTTTTGAGACCCCTTGAACCCAAAAAAGTGGGTTCTGTTTGTAGATTTTTTTTCTTGTTAGCACGATAACTTTCGAAAGAATTGACAGATGGGATTGGCCTATGGTATAATCTTTCAGTGTCCTAAAATGAAGGTCAAGTTCGTTAGCCAGCCATTTTGAATAAAAATTCAAAAAATCACAGCATTT
>JBAGKK010511179.1:0-13968 GCA_037177015.1 Euceroptres primus | reverse complement strand
TAAAAATCACCTTTCACACAAGTATCGAACAGTATTTTATACCACGAGAGCCGAAAAATCATGTCAAAGTTGAGATTATTTTGAGGTTAGAGTGGTATAAAATTGCTTTTCTTCCACTTTTCTTCGACTCTAAATAATTATAACGGTTTTTTCAAAAATCTTTCACTTTTCTTCGACTCTTTATTTATGAACAATCATATAATTAAACATCCTCAAGAATAACTGTTTAAATAATAAGAATATTTAATTCAGAAAAAAATAAAATAAATAAAAATATGCTATTGAGGATCGAAATAGCTTTGTAAGACTAATTCAATGCTCAGAAAATGAAAGACAAATATTTTTAATGCAATAAAAATCAAATTAATAAAAAAATAACAAGCAGGTAATATTGTAAACATAATTTATGTATACTGGCAGAAGAGAAAAATTATTTCTTTCTTCATTTTACGCTGTGGAGAAATTACAAATTTTTCAGTCTAATATGTATTTAAAATTGTTTTTCTCCTCTTGTGTCGAAGACAATAATTATAAAAACTCGAATAGTTTAACAATAATGAGTAGTAAAAAATTAGTGAACGTGCAAATGTATGTTTTTTGAGAAATTGACCCATAAATATTATTATTATTAATATAATATTTTTCATTTCTCATCATATTCATCATTCGCATCATAAGGTATTGTTTATTTTATAAAATTATACATTCTTAATTATTTGCTTAACTTTTTATGAGTTTGATTCGGTTTAACAGATTAATAAATTATAAAGTGTCGAAATTAATTGAAGATTGAGAATGATAATGTACTAAAAATCACTTCATCTTGGCCTAACTAAATCATGTGAAAATGCTTAGAAAAAAGTGATGTACTTACAGTGATGTACATACAATTATACAATTATTAATTCCTCGTGAAATTTAGGTGGAATTTTAGTACTTTCACGTGGCTGGTTTCAAAATTCCAGTCAAAATTCACGAGAAAATTTCTCGTAAATTGCCACGTGAATATTTTCACTTTCAGTTACCTTGACTTATGGGCATTTCTGTGAAAAAGCGGACAAAACGTGTATGCGTTACATCACATTAATTAATAATAAAAACCTCATTATTCGTTTAAACTAAAAAAAGTTTATGGTAATATGAAAAAATTCCAGTTCCAACTATATTGCGTTTTTTTACATTCATTACGGAATTGTGACGCACGAACACTTTTATGGAAATGCGCTTATACATGTATCAGAGCACATGAAAATATGTTCTGAAAGCACATGAAAATTTGCAATTATTATATTCTTACAAGAAGTGGCATGTACTTCGAAACTATAAACTGCGGAAGTAAAAGATAATAAATCTATTCGATTTGTCTTTCTATCTTCTACTAGAAAATAGCTTTGTCGCCATTGAAAAATTTTCCATTATAATATATAAAACATGGAGCTGTGAATTCAATCTCCGGTGTTTTCACTTTGTTCATATAAAAATAATTTCTCCTAATTTATAACCCCATTATTATTGAGAAATAATAAATATATTGTTAAATGGATTTTTTTCTCGAGGGGAAATAAAATAATAAATCACATACTAGATAATACTTTCTCATACTGATGAGAATGTAAAATAAAACTTAATCCTTTGGAAAAATTAATTAAGAGATTCTTGTCGAACAGCCAACTTTAGTTCAACATTTTCCATGAATAAACGTTTAATCTTAAGCTTTTAGAAGCTGGATCAGACTTCTTAAACTATATTGTGTAGTAAAATCATAAATACCCTTATTTTCTGCTTTCTATGAGCAAAATAATACTCTTATTTCTTGATCCCCTTACCAAAAATAGAGCAATACCTAATTATTTTATATGTAACAAGAATTTTGAAATTAGAGTATTAATTAACAATTTTATATTTTATTGACGGCAGATATTGTTATAAATTAAATCCTGACACTGTCTTTAGCAAAGTCATATTTCCATCTAGAATTTAAAAAACTTTCAACTGTGAATTTTACCATTTGGGTGAAAAATATTACACAATTTATGTCATGACCAGTACACTATTAATAACATGTTTAAAACTAGTTATATTTTGCAATTATAATATCAAAATACGAAAGTATTTGTTTTTTAAAATCATTTCTAAAAAAATCTTCGCTTTCTATTTACGTTTTTATTAGGAAATGGAAGGAAATAAAAACACGCAATAGTATATAATGATTATTAACTTGCTTACATTCATCTCTAATATATTAATTCAATTCGAAAATCTCATGTAGTATTTAATTGAACTAGTAAAAGTAAAACGAATAAATAAATTTTTACTGTTTGCTTGTGCAGACGTGTATCTTGTACGATAATCAAAGGGTCTAAAAATGAATTAAAATTCAGATAATTATATGTAGGAAAAAGAAAGAATAGGAAAATTTTCTACTTATAATATTTTACGTATTTATTAATTATAACAATTATATTATGAATGGCAGTGAAGAAATGAAAATAATATACAAACTGTCTGCAGAAGTAAGTCGGTTGATCAGGTCTACGATAAGAATTTGGGTCAGATGCTATACAATCATCTGAAAAGTTAATGACCTAATCCATTTCAAATCAGGCAGGTTCTACACTTGCAGTTGCAGAATCTCCCAGGGACAAAATATATTGTTTTTTAGAGGAAATTAGGCAATACGTACTTTTGCAATTTGTGAAAAAAAATGTCTACAAAGTTATGGTTATTTGAATTTTTTGCTTTGTTTTTCAAAAAAACCAAATTTTTTCTTTAAACTTCTATAACTTTTGACCTAATTGAGATATTTAAGATTTCTTCCCAGATTCTGGTAGCGTTTATCGTCTTCTTTCGAAATCCGCCAAAGAATTTAGAAAATGTTGAAAATTGACAAAATGGCTGTTTTTCTGAAAATATTTATGGTTGATTACCTCAATAAACCCACACTTATATTTTTGGCCAATTTTTTGTTGAATGTGTACTACCATAGGGAAGATATCTTGTGAGTTTTATGCAGGCTAAATAACTTTTGTGGCCAGAAGAAATTTTTTTCATAAAATCGAATTTTTGCATTTTTTGCGAAAACAACTACAGATACGAAAAAATTTTAAGAAAATAGTTTGCACAATTAAAAAAGTTCCACAAAAAGTTCTTTTACTCATTTATGATATCTTGCACCATTTCCAAAAACAATAAAAAATTTTTTTTCATGCACAAAGAAATTTTCTTGACTCCTGGTTTATGGAAATACCCATAAATAAAATAAATATGTAAATGAATAAAAACCCATACCTATATTGTGTTCAATAGTTTTTAAAAATGCACGTTTATATAAAGAAGATTTCCTGTGAGTTTTACGTGGGCTAAACAATTTTTATGTACAGAAAATTATTTTTCATAAAATCGAACTTTCAAATTTTTTGCTGAAACGATTTAGTCGGTAATTTGAAATCAAAAATAGGGAATCATGATAGGATGAATTCACAGAAGCCCCAAGTTAACCGAATGAGCGAAGGCAAAACCCTTCCTAGGAACAAAGTCAAAACCCAAAATCAGAACACAAGTAGGAATAGTCCAAGGTCATTGGATATTCAAACCCTAAACAAATTCCAAATTTTAGAGGATTTTGATTCTCAAGATTCGGAAAACGAAGATGTAGTTAGTATTAGCTTGAGGAAACCACGAGTTCAGAGTAATGGTAGGTTAAATTCCAAGAAAGTCTTTTACAACAGCAATTGCAAAGATAAAGATTTGTTTAAAGTTTTCAATAATAATATTTGGAATAAGAAAAAGAATTTTAGTCAGGAAAATCAAAGTTTAGATGAAATAAAGGAATACCAGAGTAGGAAAAACTGGTATAACTTTAAGAATAATGCGATAGTATTAAATAATTTATTATTAAAACCTCCCAAATAGAACCTTCTAACTCCGACTGGTTAAACCCCATAGTTATGATCAAGAAACCAAACGGAAAATATAGGTTTTGTTTAGATTTTCGCAAAGTTAACAACATAACAAAAAAAGATTTATATCCGATTCCGCTGATGAGCGAGATTTTAGATGCTCTTCGGTCAGCTAAATTCATTTTTAAGATTGATTTGTACTCAGCATATAATCAAATCCCACTAGAAGTAGGCTTTAGGCCGATTACAGCGTTCATAGTTCCTGGAAAGGACATGTTTCAGTTTAAGAGAATGCCGTTTGGCCTATGTAATGCTCCAGCCACTTTCCAGAGACTGATGGACAAAATAATTACGCCAGACTTAAAGCCTATGATGTTTTGCTATCTGGACGACATAGTCATCGTCACTCCTTTGAAGAACATTTACTCTACTTGAACTTTGTTTTGGACAGAATCAATGAGGCTGGGTTGACTTTGAGTCCAGACAAGTGTGAATTTGGGTGCTCAGAAGTGAAATACCTTAGTTTCGTAGTCAATGAGAAAGTTTTGAAAATAGATGAGGATAAAATTAAACCAAGTTTGGAATTCCCAAGGCCGAAAACAATTAAACAGTTGCAAAGATTGATAGGCATGGCAAGTTGGTATAAGAAATTTATGCCACACTTTGCAGAGTTAGTAGAACCACTGAACAGACTTCTCAAGAAAGGTAGGGATTGGGAGTGGACTTCTGAGCAAGAGAAAGAATTTAGTATTATCAAAGAGCTTTTAACAACAGCACTAATTTTATCTTGTCCAGATTTTACTCAACTCTTTCAATTAGAAACAGACGCGAGTAACACAGGTTTAGGTGCAGTTTTAACCCAAAATATTAACGGGCAAAATCATGTCGTTGCTTATGTAAGTAGAGGTTTGAGCGGTGCGGAAGCTAGATATTCAAGCTCAGAAAAAGAATGTTTAGCTGTGATATGGGCAATCAGGAAATTTAGGCCGTATCTAGAAGGTTATAGTTTCAAAGTGATTACAGATCATATAGTTCTGAAATGGCTACACAATCTGAAAAACCCGACAGGGAGATTGGTAAGGTGGGCACTGAAATGATTAAAATATGACTACGAAGTTATCTATAGAAAAGGTAGCATCAATTTCGTGCGAGATGCCCTATCTAGAACAATAGAACCGAAAGAAAAAGTATCTTCAATCCTAGTTAGTACAGTAGAAAAATCGAATGAAAATTTAAATATCGATTTGGATAGTTGGTATAAGACGAAGATAAAACAGGTTAGGGAAAAACCCGAAGATCATGATAAATGGCGTATTAGGGATAAACAGCTCTATTTTTACAGACCCGACCGATTTAAAATCTGCCCTACTCCCAGACGACAATCCTTGGAAACTTAAAATTCCCAAAAACCTTAGGACTCAAGTTTTGCGCGAAAACCATGATGAGATTCAAGCAGGTCATTTAGGTGCGGAAAAAACCTATGCTAGGATAGAACATTATTTTTGTCCTGGAATGTATTCAGATGTAATCAAGTACGTTAAAGAATGCGACACTTGTCAATGCGTTAAAGCTAGCAACCAGAAAAAAACAGGTTTTGTGGGGAAAAGGATTATAGAGGAACCATGGACAGTCGTGGCCGCCGATATTATGGGGCCACTCCCAATCTCTAAGAAAAAGAGAAATGAATATCTTTTAGTTTTTGTAGACCTCTTTATCAAAACTGATTGAGGTAATCCTTATTAAAAAAGCAAATGGGAAAACAATAAAAATGGAATTTCACAAGAAGGTAATTTCTCGATGGGGAACACCTAGGGTGTTACTTGCAGACAATGGGAAAGAGTTTGTGAATAAAACAATGCGAGAATTAGGGAATAAGTTTGGCATTAGGCACGCGAATACACCAAAATACCACTTTCAGGCAAATCCAACTGGGAGGTGTAACCGTTCTATAAAGACAGCAATTAGAGCTTACATCGAAAACGACCACGCTTCTTGGGATGAAAACTTCGAAGATCTGCAGTTTTCGTTAAATACCTGCAAGCACTCGTCCACCCAATTCACCCCAGCGTTTTTGAACCTAGGCCGTGAGTTGGAACCATTTCAGTCTCTTCGGAAAAATCTGGAAGACCCGGAGAACATAGAATTCCAAAGTGTAGATAGATGGACCGATAGACTGAGGAGGTTACAAATCATAAAGGAAGAAGTTCAAAAGAACTTAGACGAAGCGAACGAGAAACAAGCCCGTCAGTATAACCTGCGTCATAGACCGGTCAATTTCGAGGTAAGCGAGAAAGTACTAAAAGCTAATAAATCACTGTCAAATAAAGCGGATAAAAAAGCGAAAAAACTATTTCACTTATTCGATGGTCCGTATATAATAAAACGTAAAATATCGAACACGAGGTACGAATTAAAAGATGATCGCGGAAAAAATCTCGGAGAATGGGATGTCGGTGATTTAAGAAAATATATAACCAAAGTAAACTAAGGAAATTTTAAAAATAATTACTGTAACTCTCGACTCTACTCTTGGAAAAATTAATAAAATTACTCTCTCAATTTGACTTATAAACACTCGTATTCCTTTACTAGAAGACAGATTAGGCAGGAAATCAATTCCGAAGATGGAAGAAGGAGGAAAAAACTAGAGAAAAAAAGGAGGAAAAAGAAGAGAGATTAAGACCACAGAGGGAAATAGAAGAGAGAGAGAAAATGTATAAACTACAAAGAGAACAGTTTCAGTTGGAGCCGAAATACATTCTAAAACTCCACGAACAAAGAGAAAAAAAATCTAATTAGAAAATATTGTAAAATTAAGATTGTTCAATATTAAATAGTAATAGAGTCATAACCAAAAAACTATTATTTAAAGTCACGGACTACTCCAACTCATATATTAGGATACCAATTTAAGTTTACATAAAAGGGGAAAGAACAAACTCTTCAAGACAGACTCTACACTCAGGACGTTAGGGGATTTTCTTTTTTTTTTTGTGATTGTGTCAGGTATTCCAAGCAGCGCAAAGGATTGAAAATAAACCAGCCCATGGAGCCAACCAACGAAATCAACCTCAAAGGATGGAGTTGCAGATTCTGCAATAAGATTATTCCAAAGGAAATATACGTCTTCCATGACACCTTTTGCAGCAAAAGACCTTTTAGGCATATTAAAAATTACGTAATGCCGGATAATTTTAAGTTAACTTTTAAACTAGGTAACTGGGTAGAGATAAATCAAAGATTTAAAGAAATCTTGCAAATAGAATTGCCCAAGGAATTTAACTCGAATGTTAAAGTTTTAAAAGATGTAGAAGCACTTAAAACAAGCGATGATTATATTTGTTTTGAGATAGAGACGAATTCGTAAACTTTGAGTTAGAAGAGAAAGAATTAGAAAAGTTTTTAACCAGTAAACCCGAACCCGTCCAAAGGGGTGGGGGTGTAACGGAGTTTATTAAAAATGCCTGCGACAATTATTAGTGCATCCTTAGTTCCTTATTTATTTATTACTAATAATAATCTACAAGTGTTCGTAGCTAATACATTCCATTCGCAGCATGAAGTTGGTTCGCAAAGATGTTTTTGTTTTTTTATTATATTATATTTTGAGATTGATTTTTATATATAATAATAATCTTGATGGGTTTCCGTTCGCAGTGTGAAGTTGCTCCACAAATGATAATTGTTGTGACGTTAACGTTTTTCAATTGTTTTCAATAATAATTTTAATTTCTCCACCTGATTTTAAAATTAAATTGGTGCATATTTTGGTTCAATTTGGTTATTTGGTTCAATTTTATAATCCTAAAATTTTCCAAATGTTGATAGTTAGTAATTTGTATATTATGTATAAATAATATATAGATAATTAATACTATTAATACTATTAATTTGACGTACAATTTTTGAAAAGTTAAAATGTAATCCAAACAATTTTAAGTGTTTTCAGTTGAAAAAGATTTCATTTTTAACGATTTAATTTCTTTAATTATTAAATCATAATTCAAAATTTATGAATTAATTTTCAACGTTTTTAATTCAATAATTCCGTTTAATTAAGAACATTACTAATTAATTCAAATATATATTTTACATATGCATAGAATTTTTAATACGTGTCATTATACAATTTTCAAACCAGAGGAAACTTATTGAAATATCATTGAAGTATAATTAAAACTAACGATTATTTTTGTCAAATTTTGAGCATACAATTTGAGTAGAAAATATATACAATTTTACGGATATAATTAGTACATTAAATCAATTGATATAGTTTTCTTTTTTAAACAGCATCTTTTAATTTCTTCAATTTACATTCCGTTTCCTATTATTTTATGAAAAAAGTAATAATTATTGACCACTTGATGTTTCATTCCTGTAAATATCAAATAAGTGAGTGACAATTATCGTTGAATAGTTATAAAAAAAATTACTAATGAGTAAATATAGTAATGATTAATTCGCACCATCAATTGATTTAGTAGAAAAATTTATTACTGAAGTCAAATTCAGTACTGTGACTGATGTGAATTAGCAGTATTTTACTGTTACTCAGACTAAAAATTTGTAAAAATGGTTATTAAATCATTTGTTGAACAAATCGACACAGTTTTATTAGTCAAAAGTGACTATTACAAATTTAGAGAGTATGTACTATGCATATAAGGGTGACTGCCAAAAAGTTGACCATATTAGACTACGAAATTTCCAGAAAAATAACTATTCCATTCCGCCCAAAATATGTTTTTTTAAAGACGACCAGCCCAAGAGAGTATAAAAAAAAACGAATTAGAGAGATCAATGAATATATTTGTGAAGTTATAAATTCTATACAAAAATAACTCCTATACGGTAAGTGTCCCAATTACGACGGGTGTACGTATTACTGCAATTTCTTTTCCTAATTAGAATAAACTAAGTATAAATAAGTTTTTTGGCCCCAAAAAATTCGTATAATTAAATAAGAATTGACTCGACCCTATAGCAAAAGTTAAATACATAGTTTATTCTAATTAGGAAAAGAAATCGCAGCAATACGTACACCCGCAGTAATTGGGACACTTACCTTACCTATATGTGTCTGTGTAATAAGCAAAGAGTCTTACTTGAGTTCTGAATGTTTTTAAGTAATGTGAATGCATTTTGAAATCATTTTTGGGGAGTTTGAGAGGAAAAAATTAAGTCGGACGTCCCTAATCTCAAAAGTCACTAAGTTCGCAATGTATCATCATGAAGTAGTACTTCATGGTATGACACTCGACCCTGACTATATAAATATTTGAAGAATCTTTTGAAAATATTCCAAAAACAGATAAAAATGATTGAAAATATGAAAAACATCTGTGATTACGCGATTTATTTGATATTGACTACACGTATTCAATATATCCTCTCGTTTAATAAAATTTTGAATTAATAGTTCGATAAATATGATGTTTTGTAAAGCATATTATGCAAAAATAATGATTATTATTGACTGCTATTTGGAAATACTGATGAGAAATCGAGTTTCAACTGTATGAAAATTTTCGTTAGCCTAAAATTAACAAACCTTCATCGTCTTTTGAATAGTTTGAATCACGATCTTCACGATCTTCGAGGTTTATCTTAAAATAAGAAAATCGTAAAACCTGACACAAAACTTTGGGACAGACTTTGAAGCGATTTTTCGCATCTATAACTGTAAAATATTCAACTTATCACTTCATAATAATCTTTTTCAACTAATTATTTAATTATTAAATTATTTAGCAATTTTCTATTTTAAATTTGAAGTTTGGGACATCGCGTAACTTGACATTTTTAAAACATTTTTATTTATAATTTCTAAGTGAAGTTGTCTAAAATTTGGAAACTTTCCTAAATTGTGTCCTAATGTGAGTACTTAGCTCATGGGAGATTCCACGGAGATTTACCCCCTAAATTTTTTTTTGCGTGAAATTTTTTTTTTCGTTCTTTGTTGAAAAATATTTGATACGTATTTTTTTATTTCAATATGATATACAAAATTTCCGAAAAATAAATTTTTGAAAATTATCATGTTAAAAAAAGTGATCGTCTTAACTTTTTTATAACTAAAAAAGTATTTATCAAAAAAATGTCAAACATTTTATCTAATATGCAGTTGATCCCGAAATTCGAAATGAAGTATATTGAAAAATTGCTCCATTGAATTTTCATGAATAAATTAGGCATTTTTATAAACAAATAGAGATTGCTAAAAAAGGACATAATTTTTTCATTTTTCATATTTTTCATAACACATTCCAGAATATAGTGTAAAAATTTCAAAGTGGAGAAATGAATAGTTGTTGAATAATGAATTTTTAAAACAGTAGTCGCGCTGGACATCATAACTTGCCAGAGCAAAACTTTATTTTGTAACGTGCTTCGTGAGAAAAATGTCGTTTAAAAGCCCAAAAGATTCCAATCCATTTAAAATGGAAAAACATTCTGGAAAAAAGCAAAAAAAATTTTGCGTCGTGTTTCTTTTTTAATTTTGGAAAAACTTGATTTTTAAAAATCAGATGACATTTTGTATGTTGACTGCAGATTAAGGGCACAAAAACTTCCTGAAAAAAATTCTCATAAGTGTTTCAAAGTACATATACAGTATAATATGGGCGCTGCCAAACAGACACTTAAGTCACTTTTAGTAACATTCTTTTTTCCTATAAAATATTGGCATTGATACAAAACTCTCAAAACAAACCCTCGAAAGAAACAAGGGTAAAACAAAAGGCGGCCAAATAATAAATTCTTACTAGCATGCAATACAAAATTATAGTATAAATAAATATATATATATATGTGTGTGTGTGTGTGTAAGAAGTCGTAAAAATTGCACGATAGAATGTTGTGAAATCACTACAATTCGCCAAATACTATTAGTGAATAAAACATTTTTCTCATTAAGAGATTATAATATTTTAATTTGTGTCCAAGAAGTAAAATATCTTTAATAATAATATATTATTGGTCAAAAAATTTTGCTGAGTAATGTCGAACAACACGTTAACAATTGTACAAAGTTAACGATTGTACAATTAAGGAATTACTGTCGATTTTGCTAATGCGATTTCATCAGAATCTGACATATCTAATAGCGATGATGACGCTGGTTCACTGTTTGATGACGATATCGAAGTAAGAATCTAAAAAAAATGTTCATGAGAAAATGTGACTAAATTCTAAATTTTGTCAATTATGCTCTATTTTTTCAAGGACGATGAAAATTGTAGCCCCCAATTATTGTTGACAACACTGAAAAAAAAAATTTCACAGATCTAATACTACTGAAGAAGAAAATATACAAATTTTGACACTTTTGCCAGACAATTGGCCTTACAAAAAGATTGCTCGCGAGATTGGCACAAGCCGATATTTAATAAAGAAAGCAAGAAAATTAAAAAACGAATGTGGAATTTTATCGATTCCTGAAAAGAAAAGTAAATATTTGTTTTTTAGAACTCAATGAGAATTTTTAGCAACAAGTGATTGTAAAAAATAGTCACTATGTTACAGCTTTTTTATAGATTTACCTTTTTCACAAGAAATAATTTTCAAAGTGCAACAGTTCTACGAAAGTGATGACGTTAGTACAATGATGCCGAGTCAAAAGGATACTAAATCTGTAAAAGTTGAAGGTCAAACTCACATTCGTCAAAAAAGATTGATCATCGAGAATCTTAAAGATGTCTTCAACAATTTTACTCGTCAAAATCCAAACATCATCATCGGTTTGTCAAAATTATGCTCACTTCGACCACCCCACTGTATTCTGGCAGGTTCTGGTGGAACACAGTCTGCGTTTGTCCTATTCACGAAAATATGAAGCTCTTGGCATCAGGTAAACATTTGCTCATGCACACTCACATAAAAAGATAAATGGGGTTTGATAAAAATAATATCACAATTTATTTATTTATTTACATTTATTTAAATAAATTATTCACAATTATTTACAATAAATTATGTATAATTTATTTACATTGCATTTTAAATTGATCACATTTATTGTAAAGAAACTGAATTACAGAATAGTATTTAATTTTTTCAGGAAGTCACTTGGTAAAATTGATGAGAAGTGAGGGATTTTCTGTAGCACACTATCAAGATGTTTTTTCAAATTTTCTTTGCGAGAATCAGAAAGAAGAGTGTTACTTCGGAAAATGTGAGTCGTGTTCAGCTGACAAACGAATTAATGAGCAAATTTTTGACGTTTTTATGAAGCATAATGTGTATGAGATCGCATATAAACAATGGGTAGCAAAACCTAAAGCAACTTTAGAAAAAAAAACGGTTCCGACTAAAGATTTTGTCGATGATTTTGTGCAAGGCAAGAAGAATATTTCTTCATCATTCTTTTATTGCAACACAACAAGCTTCTTTTTACAAAAATGCTAAAAGAAATCTGAAAAATGATGCATTTCTAATCATTTGTGACTTTGCAGAAAATTGCGCGTTTGTAATACAAAATGCCATCACCGGTTTCCACTGAAATAACAATCAGGCCACGATTTTTCCCATTGTTTTTTTATTACAAAGATTTTGATCACCAGAATATGTCAAAAACACATCAAATCAAACATCAGACACAAATTATTATTTCCGACAGTCCGAAACATGATGCAATTGCAGTTTAAGTTTTTCTTAAAGCTTTGAATGAATATTTGTCGCAAAATTACCCACAAATACAGGAGCGTATTTACTTTTCAGACGGAGCACCTTAGCAATTCAAAAACGTAAAACACTTTTCAACTATTTACTTTCATGAAAATGATTTTCACAGATTTTCACGCTACGGCACATGGGAAAGGTCCTTGCGATGGAGCGGGTGGAACTATTAAAAGAATTGCACGTCGAGCAAGTTTGTAAATGATTTCTGATGATCAGATTTCGTCGGCTTCCGAACTTTACGAATGGGCAAAAAAAGATTCTTCTTTACCCAGTATTTCAGTCTTGTATAGAAACGTTCGAGACTATGAAAAGGCAGACGAATTTCTGAAGCACCGTTTCGAAAAATGCAAGACGATACCGGGCACACATTCATTTTACTCCGTTGAACACGAAAAAAATTATAATATGAAGGTGAAGACATATTCTTCCTGCAGTAACTTTCAAATTGTGAACTTCACGAAATCAGATAAAAAGGCCGTCCGAAAAAATTGTAGATGAAGTTTGTTAATTAGCGTATAAGTATGTATTTTGTTTCGTTAAAGAAAATAACATGGAAACAAATATCACTTTTCGAAGTGTCGTATAAACTTATATCCAAATTCAAATCACACTGAGGGTGGCGCGCATGGTAGCACGTGCGCTTGAAGCGTGTAACGGCTTCAGTTAAAAATTCATTATTCAACAACTATTCATTTATCCACTTTGAAATTTTTACAGTATATTCTGGAATGTGTTAGAAATATTAATACACAAAAAAAGTGAAAAAATTAGGTCCTTTTTTAGCAATCTCTATTTATTTATAAAAGTGCCTAATTTATTTATGAAAATTCAATGGAGCAATTTTTCAGTATACTTCATTTCGAAGTTCGGGATGAACCGCATATTAGATAAAATTTTTAAAATTTTTTTAATAAATACTTTTTCAGTTATAAAAAAGTTAACACGATCACTTTTTTTAACACGATAATTTTCAAAAATTTATTTCTCGGAAATTTTGAATATCATATTGAAATAAAAAAATACGTATCAAATATTTTTCAACAATGAACGAAAAAAAAAAATTTCACGCAAAAAAATTTAGGGGGTAAATCTCCCGTGGAATGACCCATTATATATTTAGAAAAAAATAATTAATCACAGGATATGTGAAAAATGATAGAAACTTAAAATGGTCAACGTTTTCGCAATCACCCATAACTATTCAACTTATTTTATATTTAATTACTTTATATTTACAGAAATTAAACATTAAGTTGACTATAAATATTGTCTTTTTCATAAAATTTAAGGCAACGGAATGTAAATTGAAGAAATTAGATGTTTTTTAAAAAAGAAAACTATATTAAAATTTTGATTCTACTTAAATAGAATTAAAGACATAAAATTA
>JBAGKK010511178.1:0-33198 GCA_037177015.1 Euceroptres primus | reverse complement strand
GGTATGGCAATTCTGACTGCAGAATCAGTTTCAGCACGCCAAAAACTATAAATAATATTAGTCTGATCCAGAATCCTATTGTTTTTTTAGATAATTTTTTACCAAAAAAAAAAACGGTTTTGAAGAGTCTTTTGAGGTTAGGATAGTAACACAATTTCATAAGGCAATTCCGACATCAGAATTAGTTTTACCGCACGAAAGTAGGATAGAAAACCTTAGTCTGTATCATGGTTCACACTAATTTTTTCTAATAGATCATTTTAAACGAAAAAAACCACTTTCTTAAACCGTTTTTTGATGTTAGAATAAATAAGCGCTTATGTAAAAAATGATTTTAAAAAAAGAGGATTCTGGACCAGACTAATATTATTTATAGTTTTTGACGTGCTCAAACTAATTCTGCAGTTAGAATTGCCGTACCGAATCGTATTTTTATCCTAAACCACAAATAAATCCCTCAAAATAATTTTTTTTTTAGTAAATGATCTAAAACAAAAAATGGAAAGGATTCTAGATCAGTGTAGTATTTCCTATAGTATTTTGGCCTGCTGAAATTGAATCTGAAGTCAGAATTGCCATACTGAATCGTATTTTTAGCGACCTCAAAAACGGTCTAGTATAAATTTTCAAAGCCCTATACCTCCTTTTTTTGTAAATTTTAACCCGCCATTTTGAATCCGCCATCTTGAGTTTGAAAAATTTAATTATTGGACTTAAAATTCGTACTCGTCGACCCCAAAAACCCCCCGAGTACAAATTTTCAGACTCATATGCCTTTTTTTGTAAATTTGACTCCACCATCTTGAATTTGAAAAATTTAATTATCGGACTTAAGATTCGTACTCGTCGACCCCAAAAACCCCCGAGCACAAATTTCCAGACTCATATGCTTTTTTTTATGGCCCTTTGTAAGCGAAAATGATCATTTTTTCCATTTTTTCAGTTTTTGGGCATTCCATAGCTATAGTATACACTTAAATGCTCCTAAAAACGATAAAGGAATTATTGAAGGTAATGTGCTAAACTGTCAATTGGCAAAAAATATATATATTCCGCCATTTTTCTAGTGTAGGGCGAATTTTGATACTTTTCTGCATTTTCTGGCCCTCAGTACCACGAG
Source organism: Euceroptres primus (assembly GCA_037177015.1). Classification (NCBI taxonomy): domain Eukaryota; kingdom Metazoa; phylum Arthropoda; class Insecta; order Hymenoptera; family Figitidae; genus Euceroptres; species Euceroptres primus. The sequence goes on along the minus strand of JBAGKK010511178.1, from coordinate 32,078 downwards.
TCCTTAGAGATCAATGTTAATTAACCCTTAAATAATAATTAAAAGGATTTTTATTAGCTTCAGTCATTTTTATAAAAATTTCTGTTAAGTAGGATGATTATTTAATTTATTATAATTAAAATCATATAAATAAACTTTAGAGTATTTTTATTTTTCAGAAAAGTGAATCCTTTATTGCTTGCAAACTCAAATCGAGAAATTCTTTTAAAGTTATATCTCAAAAGAAAATCAGGTTTGAGAACAGAACAGAAAGAAATGTTTCTCTTGATAAAATTTTCTTTAAAAATAGTCTCGCGGAAAACTAAGCAAATTCTTATTCGATTGTTAATTTTTATAACAGATTTGTTAAAATAAATGGTCTTATTTATTAAGCTTCTAAAATCAAAATATATGGATTGTATGTGTAATAACAATATTATTTTGCAAACTGAAGTTCTTTCTCAATTATTTTAATTCGGATTTATTCTTTGAATCGAACCATTTGGCTTTTTTTAAAGCGGTGAAATTGGAATTCTTTTGTTTGAAGGTTTGTCAATTGAAGTAAGAGTCGAACTCAAAATTAGACTTTTACAATCCTTAAACGGAACTTGTGCTTTTGATCACGGTTTTGTGACAAAACCAAGGATATCCTTTGTTCGAGCAAAACCACCACTTACCAACGCTACGGGAAAAGTACAATAACGTTTATTGGTTTGAGCGGCTGCATTGTCCGACCACCACCAGTTTACACCACTTTGTCTATCTGTGACTGGACGGAACTACTTCCACCTTCTTTTATTACAAGACAGCGAAACTATCCACCACGTATCTATAAAAGTTTTAGTCCTGTCTTCTCGGATTCTTTCTTTTTAAACAGCAACCTTCTTTCCGAGATGCAAAGGTCGTATAAATAAAATCCAACATAATGAGTTAAAAATAGGACAGTGACTTTTACTCAACATAATTACATTTAAAATATCGGGATAAAACTCCGGTGCATGAGAGTAGCTTTAATAAAATAAGAGCTTCATACAAGAGAACAGAAAATAGGTTCATAACAAATTAAATAAGCTACTTGACCTTTGACTCAAGACTAATTTACTCTAATTTTGCTTTTATATATGTGCTTTTCTCTAAGAGAAATAGTGACTTTAATTCACGGAAAAAGTTCAGTGGTACTCTAGTTCTTTCACTTAAAATCACAAAATTAGAAAAAGCCTCATTTCGAGTTTTACCGTCGATAAACTTTCCCGCACGATACGAGGGTATAGATAAAACTGGATGGTTAATAAAATTAGGCTACCGGAAAAACAGGTGGTAAAATAGTACATAATAAGGGAAACGATAATCAAGTCTTGTCATCTAAATTGTTATTTCGGCATATAACATGAATATTTTACACAGAAAAATTTCCCACATCCTAGTTCTTTAATTACTTAACAATAATTGATTTAATTTAAATTCGTTTTAAATTATACTTTCATATTAATTGAAAGACTATTTCACTTTATCAACTATTCAAATTAAAGGCGTCCCTTTAATGACACAGCCACACAAAAAAATAAAAGTGACATGGGCCGTGAACTAAACCACCATACCTATAAGTTTTCGGGGTCGCTGAATCCGAATCTGGTGTCAGATTTGCTCCATCACGTCAGGTTTTTGAGAAAATTAGCCTTTTTAAGCATTTTTTGAAAATAACATAGGGTGCGAATCTGACGTTCTAGAAACTTCTAGTAAGGTTCAAATTAAAGATTGAACCTTGTATTTTAAGGCGATTATATTTTAAAAATCATTTCCGTCGCTTATCTTGAGCGGTGACAAGTTTTTGCTGCGCGCCCGCGCGTTCATCATTGTTTACCACCCGGGCGGCGTGGTGAGCCAGCGCGCGCGCAGCAAAAACCTATTACTGCTCAAGATAGGTGACAAAAATAATTTTTTCCATATAATCACCTCAAAACACAAGGTTCATTCTTTAATTTGAACCTTACTAGAAGTTTCTAGAACGTCACATTCGCACCCTATGTTGTTTTAAGAAAATGGCCAAAAAGACTAATTTTCTCAAAAACCTGACGCGATGGAGCAAATCTGACACCAGATTCAGATTCAGCGACCCCAAAAGCATATAGGTATGGTGGTTTAGTTCACGGCTCATGCCAGTTTTATTTTTTTGTGTGGCTGTGTTATGAAATTCAAGAATTATCTTTCCAAATATAAAATACTGTATAAATAATAACAATATTTCACAAGAATAAAAAATAATCTTGCAAAATTTTAATATATTTAAATTTTAATATTTTTAGATAAAGGTTATTTATCAAAGTCAGGATTTTGCTGTTGCTTTTATCAAGTTGTATCATGATTGTTACATGAAGGCATTCGTGCTTGACGTAGTGGCTTGACACCCTCGTTCTCAAACGTGACGTACCTTCCTACCGCCCAGTGAGAGGAAGTAAAATGTAAATTTTCAAGTAATGCTCAAACAGTCGTGACTCCTGGATACTGATAATGACGGTCGACAAAAAGGACAATCACCACTCTATTGCATTTGCCCGGCAATTTGGGAGTTGTACAGATCAATTAAGAAATCGTAATAGTTCCTTCACACGCAAAACGCCTGTCACACTTTCCTGACGGTACGAAAAAGTGTCCCCAATTCTCTCCTCCGTCTTCTTGTCGCGAATGTTTCGTCCCTCGAGTTAATGTTTTAAGTGGCTGGAATCACGTTATCGACGCCATATAAACCCGCAGGCGAAATTAGGGATTAAAACTTAGAGGAACAAATATTTAAAAAATAAAATTTTCAAATTTTTCACTTAATATTGAGGCAGAAAATAGAAGTTGTTAAATGTATATTTATAAAAAGAATAAAAAGAAACATGTTGTTATATTTTATGGAAATTGCTCTGTCGCGAGGAGCATATTATTATAATTAAAAGAATAATGTTATAAGTGCTTCATGAAACTTTTTTACAATCTCTCAGAAAAATGTCCTTTTAACACAACCCAAATCCTTTTGACCCAAATAAAATCTCCTCTGAAACTATAGATTAAAAGGACTTTCTTTTGTTTCAAAAATAATCCTCTTGCAATAAACATATTCTTTTTTCAACAAACTTCGTAAGCTTGTAGTAAAATTGATACTATCTGTGTCAAAACGATATTCCCGCGAACCAAAAAAAAAAATTTTATGCTCTAGCACAAACATTTTTAACTACTTTTTAAATAAAATTATTATGTAAATTAAGTTTATGATGTAATCCATTTCAAATCAGGCGGGTTTTACACTCCAAGTCGCAGAATCGTTCGCCCTCGAAATATGTTCTTTTTTGGAGGAAATAAGACGACGCGTATTTTTCCCATTTGAGAATAAAAAATTTCCATGACGTTATGAGTTTGAATTCTTATGGATAATTTTCAAAACACTACAAATTGCTTCATTAAACCTCTGTAGTTTTTAGACTACTTAAGATATTCTACTTCTCTTTTCGGATTTTGATTCCGCTTACCTCTTTCGAAATCCCCAGGAAAATTAGTAAAAAGTTCATAATTAACAAAATGGCAGCGACTTTTTTGACATTGTAAAGAGTCGATTTTCTCGATAAATGCACCTTTTAAATTTTTGCCAATTTTTATCTAAATTTGTACTCATATAAGGACAACCTGCAAGATTTATGCGGACTAACCCATTTTGTGTCCAGGAGAATTTTTTTCATAAATCGAATTTTTGAATTTTTCTTACAAAAAATGCAAGATACTCAAAAATTTTACGAGAAAAAATTGCTCTACTGAAAATTAACTGTAAAAGGTATCAGAAATATGTGGAATTATTTCATGATTTCGTTCAATATGTTCAGAAATTGTTCAAAACTTAGTTTTTTTAAATTACCTATGCTCTTGTATTTAGTGTTTAAGCTTTTTTAAGAGTAAAAAATATATTGTTATAGATTATTCAGATTCTTCATTAGAATCATCGGAATCTGTCGGTAACTTAGGATCCTAATCGTATTTAGCAGTTTTTACCATATAGGGAGGTAATTTTTTCTTCTAAAATTTTTAGTACTTTGCATTGTTTGTGAGAAAAATTCGAAAATTCAATTTTATGAAAAAATTCCCCTGGATACAAAACTAATTCAGCCTGCATGAATCTTGCAGGCTATCTTCCTTTATATGAGTAAAAATTTAGATAAAAATCGGCAAAAATTTAAAAATGACTAGTTCCAAAACAATAGCCGTTATTTTCTAGAATTGTAGATTTTACTGAAATACATCCTTTTCCACTAAAAAAATTGAGGTTGATTGATCAGATAACTTGATTTAAAAAAAAGTAAATTTGAAAAATTCGAAATTTTCAATAATTTTTATCACTGTTTTTTAAGTAAAAAAAAGAATTTCAATATATAATTTTTTGAAATATGGGGTGATATTTAGTTGATAAAAATTAATAAAATACTTGTAATCATTTTCAAACAAAAAATTTCCTCACCTAAAATTTTTGTAGTAGATAGAATTAAAATTTTTTCACGTTTGTATTAGAAAAAGTTTTTTAATATTGGGAATATAGCAATATTATAACTACCAAATTTATTCCTTTTGATGAGATGAATCGATTGGCCTATTACAAAACCTTTTATGATCAACTATAATTATAATAGATAAAACTAACATTTTTTTACGTTTGTATCAGAAAAAGTTTTCCAATTTTAGATACATTATTATAATTATTACTTCCTATATGAGAAAGTCAATTTATTTGATGACTCAATATGAGGAAGTACAGTGTTCATGAAATGAACACAATTAAGATAGGTCCCAACGTGGAAACACCCAAAATACTTGACAGAGGTTTTTTATATTTCTCTTGTAAATGAAAAATACTATCAATACAATTTTTGGGTAAAAATTGTAGTGCTTTAATCAGTGTTTTAAATTATGAAACCTTTAACCCGAATCTAAATTTCGTGTACAATTTTGGAGAGTGCATAACGTTGACCTAAATTATTTTTTGATGACGCAACGGTGCCAAATATTGTTCGCCAGGAAAATTATGGATGATGATACGAGCACCGGAGCTTGAAACGATGGAATCTGGTCATCGAGTAGCTCGTGTAATCAGGCACCGTAATTCGCATAGGTATACAGTATACTCTCTGCAGGCTTGTATCGTTCACTACGTAAACACTCGAATGTGCTGTTGGTTGTTCGAGGATATTTAACGAAGCCTTAGCCTTCCTTTGAATCGACTAGAAACTACAGGCCTCGCTACAGGCTCTTCGAACTGTAATGTGTAATGCAGTCCATGTAGTTTCGTAGAGAGAAGGCGAGTGACGATGTAAATAATCATTACAGAAGAACTGATGCAGAAGGAAATGCGGCACCTGCCTCCATGTGTGCGGATGTATGAGTGTATATTTACACAGAGTCAGTTCTTTGGTAGATTGTACCGGGAAGCGAATGGGAACTGCGAAAGGGATTTCGATGGGAATTCGAGAACCCATCCAGTCGATCCCATACAAACTTACTTGTACTTTATTTACAACGCAACGAAGCGTGATTTAACGCGTACTTTGACAAGCGAGAATCTTGAGGGTGCTTCAAATTCTAGGGAAACTATGTACGATGAGGATATATTTGTGTGAAGCAAATTCAGTGATAACAAGTACACAGAAAATACTGATCTAAGAAGTACATCTTCGCTTTGCAAAATTTACAAAATCAAATGCGTGTTGATTTACTCGAAATTTACATAGTCTTTGGAAGTCGTGCCAGTAATTTACTGGCGTATTTGATATATTTACACTGATGTATAAAATTTATTTTACTTTAGATGTTACAAAATTTAAATTTAGCTTTTTGAATGTTATTTCAAAATGTTTCGAAACTTTCTTGTTCTTGGAAAACTGTATGCAGAAAAAAATAATTTCCAAGACAATACGTAGAAATTAGAATTGAAATTGACGTAAAATTGAAGATTCACTACACTGAAAAAATGGTTGGTTGTGACAACTAGTTTTTTATTAGTAGAGATGGTATTAGTTGCGACAACTACTTGGTTGGTAAAACTAACTAACCAGTTTGGTGGGGCAAGATGTCGCCGCTTGTGTTCCTGCGTAATTTATATTGGTAAAATTAGTAATTGTAGTCGTAAAAAATAAACTAGTCACATTTACCACCAATATATTTTTCAAGAAATAAAAGTAGTAAAAGTTACTACTTTTGTTCCTTGGTGCCATTGACAGAACTGAGGATTGAGAAGTGTTGCCAACATTCGTACCTAAATATCGCGTCGCGTCATGTTTACGATAGTCGCCATTTTCGGTTTAACATTTCTGTAAAATAATAAAAGTCAGGGTGAAGCCAATCTTATTAAAAACTTTGTTTTTAGATAAATTAAAAAAATGTTGGAAATGAAGCTGCTACTGGAAAGTTGGGGTTTTGGGGATTGCATCAAAAAGTTCGAAGATAAGTAAATAATCTGTGTATAAATGCAACTTTCATTAAACGACATAACTTCGCTGCATCGATGGAATTACCAATATTTTGTCCACAAGCGTTTTTGTCTCCTTTTTAAAGATATGACATTGGCCGTGTGTCAAAAGAAAACACCCGACTGATATAAGAACTTTTCCCAGGTGAAATAGGTTAGGTTCAATTTTGCGTAAAAATAAAGTAACCATTTTAATTGTAAGACCTACTAATTCATTAGTAAGGCTTACTACTTTAAGTAGTTAGTACAACAACCTGAAAATGGTTTTCTACCATCTGAAGTTGTCACAACAGCACGAAATGTAGCTTGGTAGACAGCTACCACCAATCTGACAAATAAAAGTAGTAGCTCCAACCATTGAAATAGCAGCGGCATATATTACAAACTAAAGTAGTTGATCCTACTACTTTAATAGTTGACCTAACCAACTATTTTTTTCAGTGTACAATTAACAGATATGTAATTTATAATTGTACTGTATCTTCCATTTTATTCCATATTCTTCAATTTCAATTCCAATTTCTATGTATGCAGTTTTGAAAAAAGTAAAAAAGTATCACTCAAAACGATTATTTTTCCAACTTTTTTTTTACTTTGCAAACACTGCTCTTGTCAGAAAAACATTATACAGTCTGCGTCTCAAGAGGGGAACCCGCAAAAACCAATGAAAACTGCACACTAGGAATAAATCATGATTATGATCCGATAGAGGGGAATTTACTCTAATACGCAATATGTTAAAGATGCCCCAACTTCTGCAATATTATTTGTGAGCATTCATTTCTTATAAAGAGTTTGATTTACTGGCTTAGAAAAAAAAAAAAATGTTCAAACGATGTCACGTTCTGTAAACAGTCTTACAAGAATGTGAAATACTTTAAATATAAAGTACGGAAGGTAAATCTTTAGAAATATTTAAAACCTGCAGTGGTTGCGAAGTTATTTGATGTAAAAGAGAATAGTGAAATTTTCACTCCTTACTGTGCTTTAAATTCGATATCTGCATGAAAAATAGTCAAAATAACTTCAAAAATAACTCATTTGAAACCGAATTTTTCAGAGAAAGTAATTATTATGACGAATATTAATTGTCAGGTTCGATAAAAAAGTTATTTAACAAATTGTCATTAAAAATTGAGGAAGCAAAAAAAGTGAAAATCTGGATTTTCACTGTTTTCTATTCTAGTCAATATCTTCAAAACCAGTGGTTTTATTTTAATTCACAAATGATCAGTTTGAAACTTGTTTTATGTAGATTAAGCTCTCAAACTTTCAACAACTCTGGATCATTTTGCTTTAAATGGCAGCAAATTGAAAATAATTTGTCTTATTTTGTCCAAATTTGGCTTAAAAATATCGACGTAACACGAATCGTATACAAGAAATAATACGATGCTTTTTTCCTTGCGTAATAGAGTTAATACTCCTCTTTCAGATCATAACCATGATTTATACCTAGTGTGCAGTTTTCATAGACGTTTGCGGGTTCCCTCTTGTGACACAGACTATACAGTTAAAATACAGAGCGATATTGTAATTATTTGACTGTTGATATTTTGTAATTAACTTTTAAATTGACATTGTAATCGGACGTGCTGTAACATCGAATGCAATTATAGTAGGGAAAATAATTCTAAAAATTTGATTTACAAATATAAAGCGTCTTTTGACAGTCAAATATAATTATATCATTTGTAGTTCAAGACCAAATAAAATTCTCATTTCATAATAAAATTTCTCTGTTGCTTGGCTCTGGTAATTGGATTTGACAGTTTAGCAATATTACACGTAATGAATGTTAAATTTGTATAAAATGACAGAAAAAGTTTCTCAATTGCAGAGAAAAGTTTCACAGAATTACAGAAAACTTTACAAGTAATGTTCAAGGAATATTACGAGACTTTTTGTCGTAATAAAGTTTGTTCGTGTCTCAGCTCTTTTCCCAAGTCTTCTAATTTTGTCCCAGGCATCAGCTTCAAGTATAACAAGGTTTTCAAAAGACGGTTAACAACTGCAGACATGAAAAAAAAGTAAAAATAAAGATGCCTTGAAAAATGTCGAACCATTGAAAATTAGTTTTTAATAAGTCCTCGGAACTGATGGATGTTGGAAAGATGACCGCAATATTCGTTCGGCAAACTTTTCCAACGTGTATTGCGAAGTACAAGACCAGGATTTTGAACAGAGTTCAGCAAAGGTCGAACGTCGATACGCGTCAAGGCAGAAGAAAGAAAAATGGAGAACGAAGAGAGTGAAATAGAAAGAGATGAAAAAAAACAAGGTTGCTAGAAAGACTGAAGGTGAAGGATGAAAACTTGATTGCTCGATCGAATCCAGACACTCTAGGATGTGGCACCCTCGAAAATGAGAAATCGATCTTGGAAGCGTGCTCGAAGGGGCTGCGAGGCAATAAAGACGTAAAAGAAGAAAGCGTAAATAATATTGCGAGAAATTATGGCGAAAGGGTAAATTCAATTTTCTGTAACTACCTTGCCACGTAGTAGGGTAAATCTATCAAAAAAAGTTAAGCAGACTTTTTACAAAGTTAATTACCATTTTTCATAATAACATAACTTATTGATTCAATTCAAGTTCTTTCAATGAAATAAATATTCATCTGAGTTATAATCAATTAATTTAAATAGTGATTTGAAAATGCACTTTGCTCATCTTTGTGACTATTGCAATGTCATATTTTTGGATTTCATCGAAAGTTAAAGTTTGCTCGATTTCACACCAAGTATAAAGTATGATCCATTACACATAAAATACAGAATTTATCAGTTTCATACGATGTTGAAACTTGTTCGATGAAAACCAAATGAGATTCCTGATTTGTTCATGTACACAACTTAGACATTTCTTCAATTTCAGAGAATATTACAAGACAGACAAGCTTAAAAGATACTAATTTTCATAATTAAAAAAGGGAGATTTTCCATTTCGCCACCTTAGTTTCCTCGATTTCCCATAATGTTGAAATCTTATCGGAAACATCTACGATCCAAAAACTTGCAAGTACAAAGTTAGCCTTACAATACAATGAAATTGAGAAATCAAAGGTGAGACCAATTAATTTGAAGAATGTTCAGTTAAAATTTGGTGTCAATCGGGCACGAATATTAAATTTCCGTTCCTCGCATAGGTATTAAAAGAAAATGAAATTTATTATCATTTCTTCATTGCTGGGAATACTTTAGTAATGACATTTTTTCGCAAAATTCTGCTAAAAATAGATTGAAAAGTTTGACAATTTTCTCGGATCTCTTCTAGTACTTCGTAGTTTTTTTACAACTGTCATCATTCCTGTGAACGAGGAAAACTCGCAGAAATTGGGGGAGAAACGTCCTGGTCCAATCAACGTGGCTAAATCGAAAGGAAGGAATCCAGTTTGGTGAACGGTTGTATTGCGAAACTGCCCTTGCGAAAAGTAGTTTGGAAATGAAATGCATTTCCCACGGTTCTTGGAGGGAAAGGGGATCAAGGGAGACCAACCTCAAGTGCCTGGGGCCGATTCGAAAAGTCGTTCGCGCCTTCGGTGTGAGGCAACCTTTAAAGCTGGAATTTACCGGCAAACCGCTCTCCTAGCACGACAGCCAATCCTCTGCCGTGGATTTCGCCGATAAGATGAAAGTTTAGATTAAACCGTGAATATTTAAACCTAGCCTCGTTGGGATCGAGTGTGTTGAGCTGTGTGTGTCGGTGAGATTTTGCAAAAGTATTCGTGAGTGATACGAAGAGATTATGCAAGTTTGTTTAACGGATTAAAAAGGGCGGAGCTTACACCGTTCGGTTGATTTTAACTGAATAAGAAACGTCGACTTCGTCGTTGATTTTCAAACCCACTGTTGATACAAAATTTGGCCCCGGGGTTAGTAGGACATTATTTAATATTCATTTATGACTTTATTTTAGGGTAATCGATTTTTGAGAGAAATACAGGTAAAGAGGGTGTATATGTATTAGTGGCGTGGAATTTCGTGCTTAATCTCTTAATTTGATTTGACACTGAGTAGTTGTTAAACACTGATAGGATTAAGAAAACTATGTTAATATTTACGTTCGGGATAAATGATAAACTCACAGTATATCGAGAGGTATCAAAATATCAGGGATCACAGTTTCTGATTTTTTTTCTGAAACAGGGGAATAGAGAACTTTTTTACTGAAAATAGAGGACCTTGTTTGCAAAAATAGAGAACTTTTGGAAAAAGAAATTTTTTATAATAGTAGGATGAGTGTTCAAATGGAGGTTATTAAAATTTTTAATAGTTTGCACTTAACCACTTATAAATATTTCTGAATAATTTTGACTTTTGATTGAAGTAAATACAAAACGAGATATCTCTGAACATACGTATTTCTATATACATTACCAACTAATAATGAAAAGAAACATCTTTAAACAGGAATGTGCTTAACGCGTTATAACTTAAACAAATGTAAACTGCAGGTTTTTGGCAGACTTTTTATACTTTAAAGATGTTCTCGCTGTAAAGTCAAGCTCAGAATTAACCAAATCTTTATATTGATTTATAAAATCGAGAAAAGTAGACTCGAAGTCATTCTTAAAGATTTTTGGAAGACATCTTTGAACTCTTCAAATCGGACTGGCTGCTCGAATGTTATTAAAAATTGTTCAAATAACTTTGTTAATTTAAAAAATATCACAATAATTATTATAACTCATTTTAATCATCATATTTTTCTTAAATGTTTAAAAAAGAAAAAAATTGCCTATCATTACTTGTTCTGGAAATATCGATGAAATTTAAAACGGAGCAAGTTTTAAACCAATAATTATTCTCGTGGACTCGCACTAATAATAAGCGAGTAAATTTATTAGTAATTTATTATGCTTTGTGTATTGAAGAATGGTCGTATTAAAAATGAAACTATAAGAATAATTAAGTTAATTACACTTTCATTGACTTAGGAGAGCAATTTAGAAAATTTAAATCTGGGTTCATTCATAACTGGCCTTTTTACATAAGAAGTCACGATGTTTCCGTGGTGTAGTGGTTATCACATCCGCCTAACACGCGGAAGGTCCCCGGTTCGATCCCGGGCGGAAACATTTTTTTACATTGATTTTTGTTCTTCTAACAATAAACTTTCCACCATTGATAAACAAAAACTATATATTTCATTACTTTTTACATAATTGTAAAAATTAATAATTTGAATATATTTGTAGTGTGCAAAAAAAAATTATGTGTTGTAATACTTTTAATTACATATATACTTTTTTCTTAATAATAGAAATGTACATCAATTTCCATGTCAAATTATTAATAGTTTTATAATTTTTAAATGCACTTTTTAATTAAAATCTTTCACATGTCTTTTTAAATGTAAGGTTCTGAAATTAAGTCAAACAGATTTTCATCAAGTAATGTCCCTTAATTAAGGACAAAACCAATAATTTTTTAATGATAGAAATGTACATCAACTTCCATATCAAATGTTTTATAATTTTAAATGCACTTTTTAATTAAAATCTTTCACATGTCTTTTTATAAATGTAAGATTCTGAAAGTCAAACAGATTTTCATTAAATAATGTCACTTAATTAAGGACCAAACCAATCATTTTTTAATAATAGAAATGTACATCAACTTCCATATCAAATTATTAATAGTTGTTTTATAATTTTTAAATGCACTTTTTAATTAAAATCTTTCACACGTCTTTTTAAATATAAAATTCTGAAAATGAGTCAAACAGTTTTTCATCAAGTAATGTCCCTTAATTAAGGACAAAACCAATATATTATCTTTTTATTTTTAAAAAGATGCTGTCCTACAAACTCGATATTATCTTTATGAAAACAAATGAGTTTCATGCAACGGAAAATAAATTAAAAAATAAAGTCCGTTCTACATTTTCATTTACGAGTATATTCCCTCATTTCAGTAACATTGTACAGTTTTAATATTCTCCTTATTTGCGATGTTTTTCGACATTTCAGCGTGCAGTTTTAACAAATATAAAATTGTATTATTTGTGTGATAAATCTTATTTAAGCGATGTCGTTCGTTGGCGTACAATAGACTGTGGCCGCGTTATCATTAATGAATCCTTTCATTCATTTGCTTTTCTCGATTATTCAAAATTACGCGGCGGAGAGTTCATTATCAACATAAATATTCATCAGTGTCCAAGTACCGTATATGCTTGATGGAGGAATGGGCATTTGTTTGTACATAAATATTTCCCATTCCACCACTTGGGAAAGTGTAGTACAACAATCGAGTAGGTATAACGTGCTTGCTTGCGATCACAGTTGCCGATTAATATTAATCATCAGATTAGGCTGTGTCGAAGCACGAGCATAATCATGTATTCCATGTAACGACCGAATTATCGTCAACACCGAGTTAGCCCGGAACAATCGAAACCCTTTGTGAAAGTATTTAATATTCATATATGTATACACGCACTAATTCCGTTTACAACCCTATGTATATTTCAAAATGCATTAACATGACTTTTAGACATAATGTCACTCTGATATAGTCCATTTTAACAATTCATGTTAAAGTTTTTACGCAAATAAACTTTTCCGCCATATAATTAACAAAAATCGTTTGCTTCTATCCAACTTTTTTATACTGCACATGTTTCCTGAATACGGAAGTGTTCAAATTATTGTAAACAAGATTTATAGATTACGAAAGATTTTAATTTTAAACTTCTTGAAATTTAAAAAACATATACTTCCAAAAGTCCTAAATTGGAAACGTTTAAAATTTTAAAGCACCCGAAATTGAAAGTCTCACATTTTCGATATGTTTTACATTGGAAAAATTGAAAGCCATAAAAGTCCCCAAAATTTAAATTTAAAACCTTGTTTTCTAAAATAACGTGTATTCAGTTTTAAGCAAATTGAAAAAGTTACTGAACTACTTTTTCCATCTCGGATAAAATTTATTTTTAATTCTCTGAATGTCCAGTTATAAACTTTCACGTTTTGAATTTTAAACATCAGCAATTGAATGTCGTAAATGAGAAGACCTTCAAGTTTCACAGTCTTTTCAATTTAAAAACTTTCAAACTGAAACACTTGCAATTTGAAGTTTGTTCAACTTTAAGCGTAGTTTCATGTTTTGTAATAAGGCAATTACCCAACTTTTCAATCAGCTTTTGCATTTAAAACTATCATGAATTTCAAAACCAGAAGGAACGATACAGAATTTCTATAAAATCACAGAACACACTTTATGAATAACATTCCATTTTAATAAATACACTTTGTGGATTCAGGATATGCATAATATTATGATAACTTTATCTCATTTGAGGATCCCTAAATTCTATTGGAATTCATAATACGCATTGAGAAAAAAAATATATCGGTAATAAAATAATTTTGTTATGCAGTTTTTATTGTATGCCTACCAAATCATTTGGTTTGCCTTACAAACCATTTTTTTACACATACAAAAATGTGTTCTTCAGCTTGAAAAATTACTTGCTTCAGTGAATCAAAAAATTTAGTTGCACCAACAAAACACTTCTGTTGATTTTATATCAAACGAATTTTTTTGAACAAGTAAGATTTTGTTCGATCAACCAAGCACAGTTCTCAACGCGTATTAAATTTGAGTACAAAAATTTAAGCTCATTAAATAACAATTATTCCAATAAATTAATTGCATTCTTGGAGGTAAACCCATGTTTCATTGAATCATTAAATTCAACTAAATTTTCACAACTGGTTTCAATTAATGTATATATCAATCAAATTAAAATTAATTAGTCCTGGATTTCGATATCAATATGCTCAATACAGAAAATTCCTTCGAAACTAAACTGAATTTTAACTGAATTTCATTGTTATATAATATTTGAACTTTTTCTATGTTATTTTATAACAGAAGAGAAAACCCTTCTTTATTACTACAAACTTTATTAAATGGGAGAAATTTTGTAATTTTCAAAAGTTAGCACAGGATTCAAGTTTTCCATTAAAAAGCTAGGTAAGTTGAGAAACACTATAATGGATTATCGAAGGAGTTTGAAAAGAAAACGGTTTATGTGGCCGTGTACAGTGTACAAATACATACTCGTTCACAAAAACGTATACAAACAATAGAGCAACGGACGTACTCCATTCGTCGATCCAAAAGCTGTTTCACGCTTGGAGCTAGAAAAGCCACAGGGAAAATCTTGCTTGGAAAAGTTAAAGTTTTGATCCCAAACTATAGCTAGATGCGAAAAACCCCGAACGCCCTTCTGTGAAATCCTGGCTAACTTTCTTCCTCCGTCTTCCCTGTATACGACTTATATCTTCAAAAAGAAAGATAAAACGCATTGCTGTAAATCTGCCATTGCCAATCACAAAACTTCGGTTACTAAAAACCCCATTATCTTATTTCTACACTGCCTCTTCGATTCAGAAAATATTTACTACTTCCCTTCAAGATTTTTAGACATCAAAACATAATGTCATTTTATGTTTTATGTATTTATATATACAAAACATTTTATATTTTTATTTTTATTCCAATCCAATTCTACAATGAAATTAATTATTGAATCATTAATTAATTATAATTAATTCAATAAAATAAAATTCAATTCAATTAAAATTAAATTCAGAGGAAACAATTTATTTTCAACTGTAGCAGATAATATTTTAATTGATCTTTTCCACCAAGGAAAATTGTGTAAGTATTGGAAAATCAGAATAAAAAATAGTGATTTATTGAAAGGAGCTTCCTTTCATTTAATTTTTCCACTGCTCGATATTTTAAGTACCCCTACGAATGCGATCGATAATTTTAATTACAAATTCTTGGCGTCGTTTTCCATCGACGAGCAGGATAAATGGAAACTGGCTGTGACTGAAGTGCCTCGTAAAAAATCGATCTTTTACCGCTTGTGTGAAGTTATATGTTCAAAGTACCGTGATCGCTAAACATCAAACGTAAGTGTTGCATTTTCTATAACAAAGTTTCCTTGCAAATGCATTTAATGAGAAAATTCTTATGATGCATCGAAAATATTGAACCATATCGTGTCATATATTTAACATTTACTAATCTGAAAGAAATTTTACTTCAATTATTGTTAACGCTGATAAAGTATCGTATTTCTTTTAAGCACAAATTATTTACTTTTGCAATTTTATTATTTTCTTGAAAAAGTACGCGCAGGGCATTCGTTCTGAGAAAAACTGAAGCAATCACAACACTTGAGAGTCCCGAAGCGTACTTATAATTCTCTTTAATAGGTGCACGACAAAAAAAAAAGTCATAATAAGAACGAGGTCTTTTAATTTATTTCCGCATTAATTAATAATGCACGGCTGGCTCGTGATGTAAAAAGAATCGTAATGAAATGAGAAGCTGGTCTGAAAAGTAAAGGTGAAGGAAGACTATTTCATTATTCCGTAGCCACATCTACGATCTGTACTTACACTAAAAGCCCTCGTCTAAATAATAAATTGGGAATGCTAAAGGCAAAGGGAAAATAAAAGAAGGTATACGAAAGTGGGTGGAGGGGCAGGAAAATGAATAAATTAATTCGCATCTCATTAAAGATCAGGCCGCAGTCGACTTTACCCATAATTGTTTCTGTAAATCATTCTGCTTCCCTTTTCCGCTCGTATTAGTTCGAGAGCAGAGAGCAAACAAAAGTTGGAAAGCCTTTTGTTAACTCAATGTGGAGGGGCTCGCGAAGCAGAGGAACAAGAAGACAATGAACAACGGAGGATAGATTGTAGAAAAGAAAACTCACGTCCCTTTCTGAAAACTTGTAAGTATCAGTGTCAAGCTATAATTTTCAGGAAAGAAAAGAGTCAAGGACTTGTTAGACTTGATGCAGATATTAGAAACTTTTTCAAGAAATATGTTCCTTTCTTTGAAAGCTACGAATCTGATCTCCGATGATGATACTTTCTGCTACTCTTCGAAAATATCATAGTGACACACAATAAGAATATGATTTCAAAACTACTTACAAGGACACTTACAAGGAATTTTGAAAATACATAAAACTAAGTAACTATTTTTAAACGAACAATTACGAAACAAACTATTTTTTTCTATGGTACACATAAGTTTTTCTTCCAATTCAAAAATTGATTAATTTTGAGGTTGAGCGTACAAACACCCTTAAATTGAATTATGTCTTTGAAAATACACCTTTTATTTTCAATTGTAAATATTAAAAGATATACCTTTTAAAGCAGAAACTTTATAATTTGTAAACAGGTACGAGTTGATTCGGTTGTCTAATATAACTTTGTAGAATTAAATTGAAACTGAGTTCGAGGTCCTGCAATTTATTGAGGAGAGTTCGAACTGATTAGTTAATTCCGATGTATATGGATAGATTCCTAACGAGATTGTGAGGTAGAGATATATAATCAGAAGTTATGCAGAAACAGAGGAAATAAGGGAGATCGAAAATAGAAGAGTAAAAACGGAAATGCAGACGTTGGCGATAGTCAAGGGACATTTTTCTATCTTGAGTACAAAGTATTATAAGTTGCAAGCTCGAAAGCTCCAAGTACAGTTACTCCCTTTCTCCACGCTCGCGTCGCAACTCCACGTATATCTGGGTCAATCCTTTATCGCAGAGGACGAGCTCCACCCCTGCGCCATCCTATTCTATCCTGAGAGTAGTCCGAATCCTGGCCTCCTACTCAGGAACGTATCAATCCACAACTAGGCCTGAGTTTCTAATAAAATTGCCTTTATTATTACTTTTCAATCCTTTGGAACCCTTTGGTTCTCTTTCAACCCAGTGGAACTTACACATATGTCCCAGCACTTTTCAAAATTCATATCTTCTGCAAAAATTTTGATAGGATCTTCATCAATAAACATTCCCTTAACATGCACCACACCAAAAAACATTTGAATGTTTTCTTCTGAAATTACTTGAGAATTATGTTATGCACGCAAGTATGAGATTAAATTTAAAACATGTAATCAAATTTTTATTGAATTTTAAGAAAATATTGAAAAGGAACCCGGTGGTTTACGTACATGAAAACATACAATCTCGAATTTTCCTGTAAGCTAATAAATGGGGTCAGTGCTTCGTAAGAAGCAAAAAAGTCTCTAACGTCCCTTGTAAAATGTTCCGTTTGGGCGCTACATCAATGGTCATGTGACTTATTCTTTTTTGATTATTTCAGCTTCCGTAATAGTTAGAGCAAAGATCTTTTTTGCATGAAGTCGGCCTTATTTATATACTTTCTAATTGTATGCCATTTCAGTCCCCGAGCCAACTGGAACATAGTGAAACAACATGAGGTCAATAATTCACATAGGCCTAAATGGCACATTTCTAGAGACCATGCCAGAAATCTAAGCACACCCTATTATAACCCTTACTAAATAACATATATATACGGAGTTTGGTACTAATCCCTCAGTTAAATTTTGTGCCATTTTTACCATTTTCGTCAATTTTTTAGACTAAAGCATTTATTTATACAAATACTTGTATTTGTCTTAAAGCCAGATATATTTTTGAAATAAATGCTTTAGTTCAAAACATTGATGAGAATGGTCAAAAGTGGCTCAAAAAATTACACAAAATCTAATGGAGGGATCATTGCTAACTCCGTGTATATATTTGTAATTTAGTAAGTTATAACAGGGTTTCCCTACATTTCTGGTGCGGCCTCTAGAAATGTGCCACTTTGGCCCATGATGAATTGTCCTTATGCCGTTTCACTATGTTCCATAGTTGGCTCAGGGACTGAAGTGGCTCACAATTGAAAAGTATATCACGAGGCCGACTTAATAAGACAAAGATCTATGCTCTATCTATTACGGTTGCTGAGATAATAAAAAAAGAAGTCACATGCAGTGTCGCCAATGTCCGGGAAATTTTGAGGGTCTCGGGAGATTTTGCAAGAAATGAAAAAATGCCTGGTAATTCCGGGATTTTTGAAATTTATGGTACTTTTCACGGTAGTTACTGGTAAAATTCGAAAACTTACATAATTACCGGTTAATTAATCGATCATTTTAAGGTAATTTAAACAAATTTCTGAAATTACCAGAAGTTTCCGAAAAATTACCAAGGTTTTGCATTTCGGGAAAAATCGAGAATTTCTGCGTGGGGGCCGTTCATAAACCTCGTGATGTTTTTTGCCATAGTTTGGTATTCGCGCATCTTTCTCAGTCCAGTGAAGTGGAGAGAGACACGAGCATACCAAACTATAGCAAAAAACATCACGAGGTTTATGAACGGCCCCGTACACGGTTGGGAAATTTTGAGTTCGCACCCCGGCAGCACTGGTCATATGTCGATACATTTTAGACATGGATGCTTGAGACTTTTTTGTTTGAGTTGTGACATGTTGGAAGACATGTATTTTTCAATGACCCTCCCTCATTTGTGCTTAGAGGGAAATCAGAGGTTGTATGTTTTTATGTACGTAAACACTCGGGTGCTCTTTTCAGTATTGAAACACACTGAGCTCATTTGACGCAGAATTTCGGTAATAAATTTTATAACATTTTAAAGTCCTGTAAATTTTCATATTTTCATTGATTTATACACTGTGAAAAATAATCTTAATTTTCCCATACGAAGGTCTGGCATTTTTCCCATACTTTTGAACATCCCATACAAGCATGAAAATTATCCGTTGCTCACTTGTAAATTTCCCATACACGTTGAGGATCCCATACACTGGTATGGGAAAACTTCTAGTCATTTGATGCTTTGATGCGCAGGTTGCAGAATGCGCAGCCGAGTGAAGCGCGCATGTGCTGTAACCGTGGTAAATGGAAAAGGAGCAGAGTATAATACAATCATGGCGTCAAGCGTCTAATTCATAATAGTTTCATTACACACGTGTGAAACATTTTCGAGTTGTAGTGGAGAAACAGTGAAGTATTGTGAGTGCAATATAAGATTCAGCAACTAGACATTTTGTACAAAAAGGACACATCATCAATGGCGAAAGTGCTGGATTCGGGGAACAGAGACAGATCCATTCTAATTATTATAGGTTAGTCTTTATTGCAGTACAGTCTGTGTTTCACGAGAATACCAAGTATGAAATTTTCGCTGAGGGAGATAAAATTTTGGAACCCAGGAGCATTTTGGAAGGGTTCTAGTGCTCCTTCTTATCCTATTACGCATTCGGCTACAAGTACGGAGAGAAAAGCAGTAAAACTTTGGAGTTCATCTAACGGGGAGTTCATTTAAACTCAGCCATTTTAATTTTGCATAATTTGCAAAAGTAATAATTTTTTTTGTAACATTTGCAGGGTTTTTCAAAAAATCAGCCCTAAGGGTGGACACAGAAGAGGAAAAAAGAAGAGAAACCAGCTTATGGTCAATTCTCAAGTACAAAAGTTGATGAACCGTACAGGAGAAGAAGCAGACTTTTCCGATAACAAAACAATGTTGAATAATTAATAATAATGATTTTATATACATATTATACCTTATTTTATAGTTTGCATTAGTTTATTATATTTAGATTTAGTTTACTGCATTTTAATATTTACATTTAGTTTAGATTTAGTTTATCACATTTTAATTATTACTACGCTTTTTGATACTTCTTAAGGACTTCAATGTAGCATAAGTATAGTTTTAGATGCTTTCAATAGAATATTTTACGATTTAAAAAAAATATAATTTAATTGTGGTATTCATTTGTAGTATAGGAAAAATGCAAACCGGATATGGGAAAAATACAACCAATGTATCGGACAATTGGCATTTTTTCCATACCCAAGTATGGGGAAAATACTAACCTGGTATGGGAAAATTCCCATACACGTTGACTATTTTCCCATACCCAAGTATGGGAAAAATACTAATCTGGTATGGGAAAAATCCCATACACGTATGGGTTAATTACTTCCAATACATATATGAGGAATTTACCATAGTTTTTTCTTACGGTGAACATTTTTTTTAATTTAGGGAAAGTCGGGAAATCATGGAAAAGTCAGGAAATTTTTTTGTCAAGGAAAGTCGTGGAAAATTCAAAGAATTTTATAGAAAACTTGTATTGTTAGGAACTTTCGGCAGGCGGAAGTTTGACAACAAAAAATATTTAAAATCTATGTTAAATTGTAAATTTGATAAATTGCTTGTTTGCTTTGTTTTATTTCGGACACAAAAGATTTGTTAATAAAAAAAATTAAGATTCAAATTCTAAACTTAAAATATCAATGGCCAGGAAGAATGAAAAAATTATGAAAGTCGGGAAACTTACAGTGTTCGAAAATTGTTGAAATCTCAACCACTTTTCGTTTATTGTGACTGAAAATTCATTTATTTTAGTTGAAAATTTTTTTTTTTTGTTTAAAATTCAATTCTTTCTTGCTTGATAATAATTGATTCAGTCGCAACAATTGAATAAAACTTCAACTAAGAAATTGAAGTTTTTTCTAAGAGTGTATAAATGAAAATTTGCAACAAACCTGAGAAATCAAAATTGCAATAAAAAAGGATCAAAAATGTTTGTCATGCGCAAATTTCAAAAAGGAAATTGACAACCTGCACTAGAAATTGAGAAATGAAAATCGTAGGAAGCATTGAAACAATTTTACAAGTCTGTTCGGAACATCGATTTAATTATTCGAAACTGCGAATTCCAATCCTGCCTTTATTTCTTGACCCTCCCAATTCTTTATTTCCTCCTCATACCTTCAACAGGAGCGTCTTTCACCCGCACATTTTCTCCTACTCCCAGTCGGTATCTTTATAGACGAGAAGCAACTGAACCGCTTAGAGGATTATCCGGGAATCCGGCTGCAGGAACGACCCAAAGCTGTAAACGACATGGACGTAAAGGACGCGATGGTCGAAAAGCCACGACGCGCTGAAAAGTAATTCTACTCCCATTTCCATGGGAATCGTGCTAGTTTTATCGATTTGCTCACGTGTCCCACTAGTGGGCGATCCATAAATGTAAATAAACCTTGTTGCATGCACTACTACTTTTACGAGGCGAAATCTCTTTCCATTAACTGCATCCTCCCTTAAAAAACTATTACAAAACGTAAAACCCAACGAATAATAAAAAAATCATATATCTTTGTAAAACTGTCCAGGAAACTTCCAAACACCGGCAAAATGTCACCATTTTAAACAAAAGTATTTTATAAAATACATTTATTTTAAATTCAATCCATTTTCATATAACATATCTATGCATATTTTCATAATGCTCGTACATCATTTAAGAGCCAAGCAATTGGTTGGAGAGTTTTCTATCGACTTTAACCAAATTAATTATGCAGTTTTGCAACCACTTTATCAAATTAAGTGAAGCTTGACACGCAAAATGAAACCTTGTCACGTAAATTTTCCAAACAAGAACATAAAATTATTATAATGTGCGCTCTCTCTTCGTGTGAGAATTTAACAGAGATTCGTAACACTTGCAACCAACGAATATTAAGCCAGCTTAAGTAGTATTTTAGATGCTTACGTTCCTACAGATATTATACTGCCAGTCCGAACATTTCAAATTTCTACCTCTTTTCATAAAAGCAAAACGAGTAATAATTCTCTAACAATCCAAATCTGCTAGAATGAAGTACATTTCAGAGACTTTTCCTGTTTACAAAAGAAAACTTTCGTCAGTGATTTTCTTTTTCTTGTTTCTTTGGAAGTATCTTGAACGAAGAAATGCTCCAGGATAAGAGAATTCAACATTTTAATCTGCTTCATGAACTTTGCAATTTCTAAATACAATTCCACTCTCTTGTGTTCCTTCCATTGATTTTATATTTAATTACATAAACAAAGATTAATTAATTTAACTGAATCCAAAAATTCAGGTAGCAGGTTTAAAAATCCGACTTTTTAATTTTAAAGTATCACTCTCATATAATATATTGCACTTTAGAAGGTGTAAATCGTAATTCATGATATTAAATAAAAACGGAGTCAGATATTAAATTAGAATCCTCATTTTGTGTACTCAAGAGAGCAAACTTCCACCCTTGCGATTTCGACTGGTCTTCTTGAATCGAGTGTTGAGGTCGAGATATGAGGAGGGCTATCACGAGCGAAGAACTTATACACGAGATTGAGAGCCCTCGAGTGCTATTTGAAGTTAAGTCTCTACGCCTCAGCTTTCAAGAGTACATACCACTGTATATCATATTCGGTCTCCAGATATAGATGGTCAACGATACGCCTGAAACTTTGCTAAGCTACGAGTTTCAGAAATTCGTTCACAATATGAGGAAACACACCAATAAACTATCTAACCAACTTTCACAACAAACAAACGACTTTAAAACTAAAACAAAGCCCAAGAATTAAGCAAGGAAACAATTGATATTCAATGCTTCTTGAATATTATAGTCCAAAGACCTTCTAATCTTTTTAAAAGATGTACTCCATTAATTAAAAAAAATAATTAATTAAATACGCACAGATTAAATTGAAACAATTATTGAGGATCACTTTGAAGTGTAAAGGTCCCATTTCCGTATTTAAATATTTTGTCATTGTACCTAGTTTCACAAAAGATAAATTAAATAAAAGGTTAGGAGTGCTTGCTTTGTTTTCATTTTAAGGTTTAATTCAACTGTAAAATAGTAATTATCGAAGGCGACGAAACTCATCAACGCTCGACTACATTAACTCAAGGCTATCACTGGACGCAAAATAAGAAGTCTAGTAATTAACTTTTTCCATTACTACGGGTAAGCGACCGTTTAATTACATTCAGTTTCATAATTTTCCACTTTTACTATCCACGCTCACTTGAAATACTTTTAAGAGAAATGAAACAGAAAAAATTTTTTTTTTGGCTTTTCGCTTTGAAAAACGTACTATAATTTCTTTATTCTTTTGTAACTTTTCTTTGAATTCATAAAATACAAAATGTAATGAAATTCATTCAATAACTTCATCAATTAGAAGGTATTACATTTTTCTCTTTAAATGGAATAATTTCTCGCTTCCTTATTTACTTTTTCAAATAAAAATACTTTAGTGTTTATTTTGGTGCTTTTAAATTTACAATTAAAACTTTAAAACAATACCATTCATCGTATAATGAACAAAAATGTTAACGTTTCAAAATTATTTGGGTCAGAACATGAATTTCAACCTACAGAATATTAATATCAATTATAAATTCCACATGTCATATGAACCTTCATGAATGAGAAATGTATTCGTGATAAATTTAATAAGCTCTACATTAAAGTCATTAAATTTAGTTTCATCTGCATTTACGAAATATCATGCTTGTGAAGCTGGGATTGAGGATAATAATTTGAGTTTCTGAATTTTCCATAAATATTTGCCTTTAACGTATTTCTATTTCCATGAGTTTCACTAGAACCTGCTGCTTTGCTCGTTGAGAAGACGATTAAAATAAAAAAGAAGAACCCACTTTACGCGCTTAACGTGACGTAATTTAAAAGTAAACAACGTGAGTACTGAGCTAGAAGAAAATGGTGGCAGATTATATCAGGAAATTACGGTACAAATAACGTACATGGAATAATTTTTTTGATAAAAGTTGGAAAATTACTGTGTTAAAATAATGTTTTATGGCAGGAAATGTAAAATTATAATTTCACTCTACAGTATACTATACTTGGAATAAAAGTGCCTTGAATTTTAAACACAATAATCGAATTTAATTTAAACGACTTGTAACCAGTTTTCTTAGTAAAATCGATGAATAAGTATTATACCAATCTTTAAGTTTCTTTTTATTTGCCATAGAATTTATTTGAATTCGTATAGAACTTTTAAGCGGAATTGTTCAATTTTTAATTTAAATTTAGTTTTAAATTTATTTGAAATTTCTCTGGTAGATTTATAGAAATTCTTTGGAATTTCACTTAAATTTCTATATGGATTTTTAGAAATGTCCAACGAATACATGAGACTGAATGAACTTTTCTACTTAGTTGTAACTAAAATTTCTGTCTACTTTGAAGCAAATTTACAGTGTTAGAAAATTCTTTAAAATTCAAGCACATTTAATGTACAAATGTAACTGAAATTTTAGGTAATTTAAAGGACTTAAAAATACTTCCGGCTTATTAACCAGTAGTCTGTTGAAATTAATAATAATAAATATTATATTAAAAAACCCTTTGATAAAAATAATTTTTAAAAATCTTTTAAAAACAAAGAAATAAATAAAAAATATTAGATATAAAGGAATTACAAACATTTTCGAATTAAACAAAACAATTTTCTTAATTCAGAATTTTCAACTATGTCGGAGACGTTCACAAGAAAGTAAACAGAGGAAAATTCCTGACCGTGCTTAAAAATTTGAAATTAAGCTACTTTTGTTAAAATGAACGTCCCCGGCGTTGTCGAAAATTCTAAATTAAGAAAATATTTATTATTACTTTTGTAAGTAATTAAATAAACATTATAATACGTATTATGTTTTTATTTACTATTCTTAAAAATCTTTTAAATTATTTTGTTTAATTTGAGAGTGTTTATAATTCTTTTAATTGTAATATTTTTTTATTATTTATTTCACTGTTTTTAAAAGATTCTCAAATATTATTTTTATTAAGGGCATGTACTAAGGTGACCATGTGACCAAGATGTCGGTAATTTATATTCCCCGAGTTTTCTCATAAATTATTAATTTAAATGAATTTTCAAGAGAAGCCAGAGGTGCGGAAATGGTCCACATACCTCTGGCTTCCCTTCAAAATGCATTTAAGTTAATAATTTACGAGAAAACTCAGAGAATATTAAATACCGACATCTTGGTCACGTGGTCACCTCGGTGATACATGCCCTTAAAGAGGGTTTTAAGATAATAATTCACCTACAAAGTTAAAAAAAAACTAAAAGTGAAACCCAAGATTTAAGCCAATTTTTAAACTGTATTTATGCATTAAAATTAGATTATGATAATTTAAGAATATGGGCAATTCTTTTGTTGGTTACGTTACAGTTTCACGCATATTTTTCGAAATAACTTTTTTTGTTTATTTTTTTGGATGTTCGAGTGTTAGTTTATTCCAACGCTCTTGCAATTGTAATTCCTCGGCTTCTATTGAAAATTTTTTTCAGTTGAATGCTCATTTTGATTTTTAGTGCCTTTGAATAAACTAAAACCGGAATATCCAAAGAAAATAACCAAAAAACGTTATTTCGAAAAACGTGTGTGAAACTGTAACGAACCCAACAAAAGAATTGCCCATATTTTTAAATTATCATAATCTAATTTTAATGCATACATACTTGAAAATTCAATGAAGTTAGCGGAAAATACTTCCAATAAATGTTACTGAAAATTCAGTTAGAGTTTTCTAATAGTGCAAGGCAAACGCACTAAAGTTGACTTAATTTTAGCCTAAATTTTAGTTCAATGATGTAGACAAGGTGGAGTCAATTTTAATTCTCAAATAAAATTCAATAGAAGTTCGTAACTTTTAAGTGCGTGAAGCATCATGCACTGCACTAGAGCTAAAATTTCAGTAACTTCTCTGCCGTCCAGATGAAGAAACTGTACAACTGCATTTTTATCAAAAATGAGTTTTTTATATGGTTGGATTTGTCATGAAAAGACGAATTTAACTATGCTAATAATTATTAAAAATTGTAATTAAATCTCGAGATAATTAGGTCTCAATTAGCATATCTACCATACAGCGATTTTCGAGAATTCCTGATGAAGAAACACGCAGATGTGTTTTGCTCATGAGGAACCTCGGTCTTTCTGCAGTCCGATTTCCTGAAATCGAATAGCACAAGTACATGTCAAGTTTCTTCACCCGGATTCGAGGGTAACTTTGAGCCACCGATCCTTCTTTTCAATAGCACATCTGCATTTTTTATTTGTCAAGCAAAAATAATTCTAGTTGATTAATAATATAATTATTATTAATTATCTGAAATAAAAAACTTAACTTTAATAATAAATTAATAATTACATCATAATTTAATTTTTTATCAATTTTTGGAAAATTTGTAGATGTTAAGTTTCTCCAGTAGGAAACTCGGAAGTTCTTGAAGGCTGATTCCTGTATTCGACAGCACATCTGCGCAGATGTGTTTACTAGTAAGGATTCTCGGCGACTTTGTGTATTAATATCTAGCATATCTACAGTTTTGCATATAAATAACTGGAATTCGCCATTTTTTTGTTTTAATGAATAGAGCATGTCCGATTTACCCAAAAACGGTTATTTTTTTCAAAAACTCTCATACATTAAAAGGTACAGATGCAAACGCGTTTTATTGAATATCTCGGTTCGCTACAAATGCAGTTGTACAATTTCTTCATCAGAACGGCAGATTTTGCCTTAAATTCTTGATTCCTTCTCTTCAATTTTCTTTTCGAAAAAAGTTGATCCCAAACATGAACCCTTCACTGAAAAAATGGCTTGTTGGGCCAATTACTTTAGTAGTTATACATACAAACTACTTTAGTACGTAGAAACTTTTACTAGTTGATGTAACTATTCAAATTGTTGTTGCAACAAACTGAATAGTTACGCCAACTAATAAAATAGTTACTACTAATCAAGTACTAGAGTCATATGTTGCAAGTCAAACTAGTTGGCCCAACTAACCATTTTTTCAGTGTTCTGAAGAATCTTCTTTACAATAAATGATCATAAAAATTTTATTGACTTTTTGTGAAAATTTCAAACCAACATTTTTGTCATGAACATTTGCATCACTATCATTTTCATCATCTCACTTATATCTTGAGATATTTAGAATAACAATCATTTCTGATTACTTTCTTTTTCTTATTACTTTCTTTTACTGATTACTTTCCTTCAACTTTCTTTTCTAATAAAGTTCATCTCAGACAAAAGCCCTTCTGAAAGAACCTTCTTTACAATAAACTTCAAAAATGCTATCTTTCCTAGACATCGGAAAACAATAAGAAGAGCGTTCAGATAACGGATTATACGTTGTCGATGCACCGTATATCATATATCGTGTTGTGTGTCTTGTACATGCGTTCAGGGGGAAGTGCTGAGTAAGGTAGAAGCATATCGCACGAAAGCTCGGCACTGGAGAGTCTGCCTAATCTACGATCTTGAACTGGTACCTTCAGGCTCTCAAGCGACAGCCTCTACCTTGATACGCCATGATGTATACGCACATGTCGTAACACTCGTTATATGTATACAGGAGTGAGCTAGGTGAAAAGTACCTCGAGCTTAGTACGGTATGTACCATACTTTCACTAAACTGCCGCCTTACACCCGTCGCTAGGAGTAAAGAGAGGAGCATTTGGGAACAGGAAGCTCCAAGAGATATTCTCGCGATTTATGTTTCTGGAATGTGTATGCTGTATGCCTAAGTATACTTCCAAATAGGTGAAGTTCTGCGTTTGTGTACGTGTGTTACTCAGTATAAGGAGAACAAGTTATGCATGTGCAACTGCGACGCATTGCGCTTTACTCGAAGAGGAAAGTATTATGCGAGACGGTGGAGTTCCTTGTACAAACTTGCTCGAATCATAACTTTGAAAGTCTCATCATTGTCCAGGTTTCGTGGCTGAATTATCATATTTGATAGACCCCTTTAAGATGCTGAGTCTATTTTAGAAGTTAAGTTTCCTACCATGAATTCGAATAATTACCGCAGTACACGACACTAATTCTATTTTCTCAGAAAACTATATTTAACCAGTAACCCAATTCTAGTCACTATCTTTAGTGAAAATGTCAATTTTAATAACATTTGGCAATTTGGAAAACATTTTGAAATACAAAATCTCTGATTTTTAAAGTTAAAAGCCTCTCAAATTGAGAGTACCTAAATTTAAACACCTTTATATTTGAAAACCTTGAGGGCTGAAAGTTTTCCAACCTAAATCTAACATCGCCTATTAACCTTTCCAACCTACCTTTGTGCACTTTTCCAAAGAGATTTCGTATTCAGAGCACGTCTAGAAAAAAGTGTAAAGTCTGCGCTACTATCACCCTCTTCCACCCGAGAGTTCCTCGCCCTTATTTCAAGCTCAAGATCTTGAGTTCAGGGATTCCGTTGGGAAAGTTTATTTCACACGCTCCCATGTGAAAACCACTTTCTTTTATACCTTTTTGCGCGTCGAGTTTGAAAGAAAACTCTGCATGTATTACAACATGGCCTACTTTCTCCTAACCATTTTTATAACTGTAATAACTGTAAACTCACGATTTTTATACTATTTTTCATGCAAATGTTTCTAAAGAAACATTCTAATGTTCTGGAGAGGTCGTACATAAACATTAAACTCTGACGACAAAAAGTTCAGTTGAAATTCAAGTTAAAAACTGTTATCAAAATTACTGAATTACTCTTACGAAACTCGTAAAAAAATGAAGTTCACTACAGTTTTCAAAAGTTTTTCGACATAAAATAGTAGATATTTAAATCCATCAAAGTGCACTCAAACCAATCGTTTTCTCACTGCAGAATGTTACTATTGTCCATTGATAAATTATTATTATCTGCTTTGAGAGTCTATTAAAAAGTGTAAAAAACGTTGCTAAACTGCTATTACCTAAAAAGAACCAATTTGATTGCTAAATGCATACTTTTAGCTTTATTGAGTAATAAATTGTATCTCACTTCATTTTCGCTCAAAAGCTCTACTAAAATATTGAAAGCCACTCAAAAAGTAAATTCGGAGTGATGATTGGAGTGTTCCCATTGTATTATGCATATAGTGATGGAACATGTAATAAAGAGAAAGAGAGAGAGGTGCAATGACGCAACGAACGAAACGACATAATTGCTCGTTCGGCGGCTTGATCATCCGTGAAACGAACTCGAGAGGGATTGTCGGTGTCCATTTGAACCCGATGCGCCCGTAATTTGAACCTCGGGGATTGGAAGAACCGTAGTCAGCACTAATGGGAGAGCATTAGAGTTGGTACGAAGTGGTTGCGGTCACGCAATTGCCGAAGCAGCCAGCCAATCGGATTCCGCGACCACTCTCACCTATCCTATCGGATCGTACTTGAAATACCACGATTTCAGCTATGGAATAACAGCTTCTTCGGTAGGAATGATCATCCACAAAACCACCTATCGTGACTTTAGGCATGCCACAAGCCGATTTATATGTAATTTCATCCCTCTGCGAATCCGAGAAGATCGAGGCATAAATGGGAACCCATTTTAGATTTAAATCAAACGCCAAGTGATGTAAGTCACGCTATGATCAGACCAACACTGGAATATGGTAAGTTCTTCAGTTTCAGGGGTCTGACTATATCAAGAGTGTAACTACTTTATGGTATCTTGAATATTAATTTTAATGTTGTAAAGTTCAAATGATTTTTTAAGAGTATTTTAGAATGATATTTATAATTAATAATACTTATATTTATAATTATTTATATTATTTATAATTATTACATTGGAAAAAGTTTTTGAAAGTGCTAAATATGTGCTAAATATTAAAAATAGCGAGTTGAAAAAAATCATTTCAAATATACTCTAAAAGTCACTTACAAAATTAGCTCTCAATTTACCTTTGGCTCTACACACTGTAACAAAAATGTTGATATTTTTAGTCTGAGTATAATTGGAACATAATTAATAAACAAACCACAGAGAGAAAGCAAATATAATTGACAGGTTTATAAATTCGATGGCTGAGTCAATAATAGTTCAAATACTTATAACTTTGTCAAAAAAAATTGTTCATTAAATCGGTGAAATACGTCGTCTAAACTCCTTCGAAAAGTAACTTTCGTCCGGAAACGATTCTGTCACTTGAGCCTGTACAACCTAGCACAGCAGCTTGAAATATTAAAAAATCAATCACAAAATGAAAATGAAGTGGAATTTTGTTATTGTTATTTGTTATTTTGTTATTCGAGTGATTCATTTTTGTCAACTTCTAATTTTGATCATAATATTTTTAACGAAAAGTTCCTCAAGCAAAAAAGTAACGTTTATGCACTATTTCTGGTAAATGAGAAATTTTCCCAAGGTTCGATAATATGCCTTAGTTAAAAGAGGATAAAGTATTCCCAGACGATGCGGTACATGCAGTCATCTTAATTAACATCTTATCTGTTTTATGAAGGCTCATGGCGTAACGCCAAAATTGTACAAGTCGGTAGGTTGTTTCATTCTCATTAGAATTATTCAAGGGTTTGTTGAAGGAAAGGAGGTAGTGGTTGCCAAACGACAAAGTCGTTGAAGGGAATAACAGAAGCCGACAGAGTTTTATATTTCCTACAGTAGGAAATCGGAAATGAAACTCTTCTTAGATTTCGTAATACAAGAAGACTGTACTTTGAAATATCTAGTGAAAATAAATCTTTTTAAATCCCAACTATTTATAATAAATATAATACGTGAGCTTTTGCTTCAATAACGATGTTTCTTTACAGTAAAGAAATATTATATACTATTCAGTATAGAACGATTTCTTAGCTGCAAAGAATTTGATGATTCAAAATTTCCCTTGTCTCAGTGTAGTAATTACATCTTGTAGAGGACGTTAAAATGAGTTTATTTATTCAAATATTTAAAAATAGTAGGGGAAAGTTCCCTAAGACGGGCCACCCTTAATATTTTTGTATGAAAATATATTCATCATTTATGTATGAACATACGTGCTCAACAGAATTCTAGTTATTTTGAAAGTTTTTTTTCTGCATTCGAAGTAAATTAAAGAAAACAGAAAGGAAAAATTATTGTTTGTACATTAGAGAACGAACTTTTTTTCCAGAGGTTGTGATTTAATAACTTCTAATAATTTGAAGGAGTAAGTTATTTTTTTTGGTAGATAATTTTTTAAACTTTGGAATTGTTACTTTCATTTCATTAATTTTTATACTGTTTAATAAAAATATTTTACAACTTTTTATAAATATTAAGGTACTTGTAACACGGTAATAACATTCAAAAGTTTACGCTTAGATAGATGTAAGAAATCACATGTTCTCTCTAAACCATTGGTCAAAAATTTTGACTAGGTTTGTACGCTATATACATAGAAGCTCTAGGGACTGTTGACTAATGTTAAAGAAAATTGCATTAGATGTTTATAACACGCAAAAGACCAGTCAAAATGTCAAAATTCAAACTCAAGGGTAAATTTATTAAAAAGAAAGTGCTGGATAAACGTTTGGACGAAAATAATCTTTACAAGCAAGTATCGAAAAGTGGATATATTGATGGAATTGATACATAGACAAACGATACTTTTCTCTTTGTAGGTTATGTTGGTCCAAAAAATCATACATTTTTTAAGTTTATTTCATTCTAATTAATTTTTAATGTGGTTTTCTTTGCAAAAGAAACTCGTCTACTTCATTAAAACATTAGAGACAGGGAATATTTTTTAAATTGTTATTTTTCTACCTGTAATAATCGATCGGTCAGAGCCCACCACTGTTGTGGTTATGTGTGAAGCAAACAAAAATAAAAATAGTAACACATTTCCCCAAATCTCATATTGGTTGAAAGGCGTATTGTCGATTTAATGTAGTTCGGCTATCCTCGTCGTTAGTCAAGAGAGCAACTTATCTCAACTCTTGATATACGTCAAAAATGCAGGCTTTTATGAGCGTGAAAGGATATCACAAACTTTCAATTTTGTGTGTAATTTTGATGTATTCACTTCTATCGGGGGTATTTTCGAAAATGTTATTAATACTCCACTTGAGTTTTTCTCGTGCATCAGTTGGTAGTA
>JBAGKK010511167.1:707-13970 GCA_037177015.1 Euceroptres primus | reverse complement strand
TTTCATTGTTACTCAGTTTTCGCTATTCATTTTTCAACTTTCAATTATGATTTTCTATTGTTCATTATTTATTTTCCCCTTTTAATTTTTTTCATTGAATTTCCGAAGCTACTTGTTTAACTTTCAAGTCTGTTTTTCCAGTGTTCAATGTTCGTTTTTCATTTTTTATTTTTGCTGCTTCAATTCTGATTTTTCTTCGGATTTTCAATTGCTCGTTATTCATTTTCCACTTCTTATTTTTTCCTATTTCAATTCTGATTTTCTATTGTTCATATCATACCTATTTTCCATTTTTTTCCAGTTTCGATTCTGATTTTCCCTCGGATTTACTATTGTTCGTTTTTAATCCGTCAGTTTTCAACATTCAATTACGCTTTTCCATTACATTGTTCATTTTCAGTTTTTTATTTCTGCTTCAATTCTGATTTTCCATTGTTCATTTTGCGCTTTTCATTTTTCCTTCTTCAATTCGTATTTTCTCGTAAATTTTTCTGCTTTTTCCTTTGCATTGTCCTTTGTTCATTTTTAAACTTTCAATCATAATTTTCAATTGTTTATTTTCCACTTTTCATTTTTCCTCCTTCAATTATTATATTCTTCCGGATTTTTCAACTTTCAATTATGATTTTCCATTGTTCAATATTCATTTTTTACTTTTTATTTTTTTCATTGACGAGTTTCCGAAGCTACTTGTTTAACTTTCAATTCTATTTTTCCACTGTTCATTATTCATTTTCCACTTTTTCCCTAGTTTCAATTCTGATTTTCACTCGGATTTTCCATTATTCACTATTCTTTTTTTCCTGCTACAATTCTGATTTTGCCTCGGATTTTCCATTGTTCATTCTTCATTTTCCACTTTTAATTTTTTCCTGCTTTAATTCTGATTTTCTACTGTTCAATATCTATTTTCCACTGTTCTCCAATTTCAATTCAGATTTTCCCTCGGATTTATAATTGTTCGTTGTTTATCCATCATTTTGCAACATTCAATTACGATTTTCCATTACATTGTTTATTTTAAGCATTTTATTTCTAACTGCTTCAATTTTGATTATTGTTGTTCATTTTCCAGTTTTCATTTTTCCTATTTCAATTCTGACTTTCTCGTGGATTTTCCATTGTTCTTTGTTCATTTTTCAACTTTCAATTATGAGTTTCCATTGTTCATTATGTATTTTCCATTGTGCTTTTTTATGTGTACAATGCTAATTTTCCTTTGGATTTTCCATCATTCATTGTTTATTTTTCAACTTTCAATTATGGGTTTTCGATTTTCATTATTCATTTTACAACTTTTTTCCCAGTTTCAATTCTGATTTTTTCTTGGAATTGCCCTTGTTCATCGGTCATTTCTCAAGTTCTAATTCTGATTTTTCTTCGAATTTGCCATTGTTTATTACTCATTTCTCAACTTTTAATTCCGATTTTCCCTCGAATTTTCCATTGTTTTTTTCATTTTCCCACTTTCTATTTGTTTAATTTTGAATTTCCGTTAGTTAATTGTTGAACTTTTAATTTTGATTTTCCATTATTCATTTTCATTTGTTCAATTCTGCTTTTCTCTCGGATTTTCCATTGTTCATTGCTCATTTGTCAACTTTCAATTATGATTTTTCCTAGAATTTTCAGTTGTTCGTTTCTTTTTCACTTTTCCACTTTCTATTTGTTCAATTCTGATTTTATAAAGTCCATTTTCACTTTCCCTTTTCCAAATTTAGTTTTCCATTCAAAGTTAGTTTTCCATTCAACTTCTTCATTGTTCATTTTCCACATTTCATTAAATCCTCTTTCAATTCTCATTTTCCCTCGGATTTTCATTTTTCATTTTCGGTTCTTTTCGGTTTCATTTTCGGTTTTCATTTTCACTACTCAACTGTCAGTTCTGATTATCCATAATTACTTGTTTGATCTTCAATTATGCGCTTCCCTTGTTCAATTGTAATTTTCACTTTCCGTTTTTCCTACTTCAATTCCGATTTTCTATTAAAAAATTTTCTATTGCTCATTATCCATTTTCCACTTTTTTCAAATTTTAATTCTGATTTTTCCTCTAATTTACCTTTGTTTGTTGTTTATTTGTCATTTTGCATTTTTCTATTCTGTTTTTCCATTATTTATTGTTCACTTTCCGCTTTTCATTTTTGACTCTTTCAATTCGGATTTTCCTTTTTCCATTGTTAGTTTTCAACTACTCTTTTTTTTTTTTTGTCGTGACGATTCTGTGAAACCGATATTTGAAAATATAACGAAGATCGAATTCCCATAATACCCGCAAGCAGAAAGCCGACACAGGGGTCTTTGTTCGAACGCGTTAGCGTTAGCCATTGTGCCACTTCCCGTTTCCAGGATTCTATATCGCGATAAACAACCGGAAAACCCCAACCACTACGATGACGGGAGGTGTGTTCGCGGCTTACCTCTGTTTCCGCGTCTCTGACCACATGCGGACAACTAATTTTGTTCTTCAAAACTGAAATGAATTTTATCTTCCATTTTAATTACTAATTTCAACAATATTGTAATTTTTATTTTTCAATTTTCTATTTCCAGTTTTCAATTTTCCAATTCCATTTATCAATTTTCACTTTTTAGTTATCACTTTTCCCCCTTCAATTTTTGCTTTTTTTCCATTTTCAATTATCGATTTTCCTTCATCAATTTCCACTGTCGACTAATCAATTTTCAATTTCCATCTGTAAGTTTTCTCTCTTCAATTTTCGCTTTTCCTTTTCCTTTTCAGTTTTCAATGATCACTTTTCTCTTTTCACATTCCCCTTTTCAATTATCAATTTCCATTTACATATTTTTACCCGCTTTTATTTATCCCTTTTCAATTCTCATTTTCCATCTTTTCACTCCTTAAATTTTCAATTTCCACTCCATTTCATTTCCAAGAATAAACATTTAAGATGTGGGTCATGTTGGGAAAATAATTAAAATCTTAGATAGCAGATACGTTTCTTTGGAGAGGGTATTTTTGTATTATACTTTCCGCGAGTAGAATAGAAAACGAGGACCTGTTGACAGACATTTGCATCTGAATGAATCTCACTCTCTTTCTATCTCCCTCCCTCCCCCTTCACCCATACCCTTTATCGTTGTCTCTTAACATCCGGTGTGCCTAATCTCCCCATCAAGATTATTTTTTCGAGACACGGGTTTTCTGTCCATTACCGTCTCCTCGCTCAGTATTATCATTGTAATTTCCTCTCGTATCTTGCTACGTTAATCCTCTTATACTGGCCGCCAAAATTCCACTTGACAGGTGGGCCAAAATCGAACATTAATGTTCGTGGATCAGGAGCTGTGAAATTAAAATCCTAATCGATCCGTTCTAATTTTTATACATGGTTTTTTAAAATTGTCTTTTCCTTTATTAATTTATAATTTTATTTATATTATTATGAATTATTGTATTATTTAATTTGTTTTTAATTTAGGATTTTTTTAATAGGAGGGGTTCTACTGTACTATTTCGGTATGTGAGGTTCTACGGTACTATTTCGGTGTGTGTGGTTCTACTCTGTAATTTTGCTATGAGGGTTCTACTGTATTATTTCGGTATGTGAGGTTCTACTTACTATTTTTGTATGTGAGGTTCTACTTGCTGTTTCTGGTTGCGAGGTTCCGCTATACTATTTCAGATTGTGAGGTTCTATGGTACTATTTCGGTATGTGGGGTTCTACTTTTCAATTTTATTTGAAGTTCTACTGCACTATTTCGGTATGTGGGGTTCTACTTACTATTTTTGTATGTGAGGTTCTACTTGCTGTTTCGGTATGTGCGGTTCTACTGTACTATTTCTGTATGTGAGGTTCTACCGTACTATTTCGGTGTGTGGGGTTCTACTCTGCAGTTTTGTTATGGGGGTTCTACTGTACTATTTCGGTATGTGAGACTCTACTTACTATTCCGGTGTGTGAGGTTCTACTTACTGTTTCAGTATTTGATGTTCTACTTACTATTCTGGTGTGTAAGGTTCTACTTACTATTTCGGTATGTAAGGTTTTACTTACTATTTTGATATATGAGGTTCTACTTGCTGTTTCGGTATGTGAGGTTCCGCTGTAATATTTCAGTTTGTAAGGTTCTGCGACACTATTTCGGTATGTGAGGTTCTACTTTTCATTTTGCTTGGAGGTTCTAATGTACTATTTCGGTCTGTGGGGTTCTACGGTACTATTTCGGTGTGTGGGGTTCTACTCTGCAATTTTGATATGGGGGTTCTACTGTACTATTTAGGTATGTGAGGTTCTACTTATTATTTTAGCGTGTGAGGTTCTACTTATTATTTTGGTGTGTGAGGTTCTGCTTATTATTCCGGTGTGCGAGGTTCTACTTACTATTTTTGTATGTGAGGTTCTACTTGCTGTTTCAATATGTGAGGTTCTGCTGTATTATTTCTGTATGTGAGGTTCTACCGTACTATTACAGTGTGTGGGGTTCTACTCTGCAGTTTCGTTATGGGGATTCTACTGTACTATTTCGGTATGTGAGGCTCTACTTACTATTCCGGTGTGTGAGGTTCTACTTACTGTTTCAGTATTTGATGTTCTACTTACTATTCTGGTGTGTGAGGTTCTACTTACTATTTCGGTATGTGAGGTTTTACTTACTATTTTGGTATATGAGGTTCTACTTGCTGTTTCGATGTGTGAGGTTCCACTGTAATATTTTAGTTTGTAAGGTTCTGTGGTACTATTTCGGTATGTGGGGTTCTATTTTTCATTTTGCTTGGAGGTTCTACTGTACTATTTCGGTATGTGAGGTTATACGGTAATATTACGGTGTGTGTGGTTCTACTCTGCAATTTTGATATGGGGGTTCTACTGTACTATTTAGGTATGTAAGGTTCTACTTACTATTCCGGTGTTTGAGGTTCTACTTACTATTTTGGTATGTGAGGTTCTACTTACCATTTTTGTATGTGAGGTTCTACTTGCTGTTTTGGTATATGAGGTTCCGCTTTACTATTTCAGTTTGTGAGGTTCTACAGTTCTATTTCGGTATGTGGGGTTCTACTTTTCTATTTACTTGGATGTTCTACAGTACTATTTCGGTATGTGGTGTTATAATTGCTATTTCGGCATGTGAGGTTCTTCTTGCTGTTTCGGCATGTGCGGTTCTACTGTACTATTTCTGTATGTAAGGTTCTACGGTACTATTTCGGTGTGTGCGGTTCTACTCTGTAATTTTGCTATGGGGGTTCTACTGTACTATTTCAGTATGTGAGGTTCTACTTACTATTCCGGTGTGTGAGGTTCTACTTACTATTTCGGTATGTGATGTTCTACTTACTATTCCGGTGTGTGAGGTTCTACTTACTATTTCGGTATGTGAGGTTTTAGTTACTAATTCGGTATGCGAGATTCTACTTGCTGTTTCAGTATGTGAGGTTTCGCTGTACTATTTCAGTTTGTGAGGTTCTACGGTACTATTTCGGTATATGGGGTTCTACTTTTCATTTTACTTGGAGGTTCTAATGTACTATTTTGGTATGTGAGGTTCTAATTGCTATTTCGGTATGTAAGGTTCTTCTTGCTGTTTCGGCGTGTGAGGTTCTACTGTACTATTTCGGTATGTGGAGCTCTACTCTACAATTTTGCTGTGGGGGTTCTACTGTATTATTTCGATATGAGAGGTTCTGCTTACTATTTCGGTATGTGTGGTTCTACTTACTATTCCGGTATGTGAGGTTCTACTTACTATTTATATATTGAGGTTCTACTTACTATTTCGGTATGTGAGGTTATACTTACTATTTCGTTATTGCGGTTCTACTTACTGTTTGGTGTGTGAGGTTCTACTGTACTATTTCGTTATGCGGGGCTCTGCTCTTGAATTTTGCTACGGGGGTTCTACTGTACTATTTCGGTAGGCGAGGTTCTGCTTACTTTTTCGGTATGTGTGGTTCTACTGTAGTATTTTTGTATGTGTGGTTCTACTGTATTATTTCGGTATGTGAGGTTCTACTTACTATTTCGGTATTTGAGGTTCTACTTAATGTTTCGATATGTGAGGTTCTGCTGTGCTATTTCGGTATTAGGGTTCTGCTCTGAATTTTGCTATGGGGTTCTACTGTACTATTTCGATATGTGAGATTCTACTTGATTTTTCGGTATGTGAGGTTCTACTTACTATTTTTGTGTGTGAGACTCTACTTACTATTTCGACATGTGAGGTTCTATTTACTATTTTGACATATGGAGTTCTACTTACTATTTCGGTGCGTGAGATTATATTTATTATTTCGGATGTGTGATTCTACTGTAGTATTTCGGGATGTGGGGTTCTACTGTACTGTTTAGGGATGTGGGGTTCTACTGTACAATTTCGGGATGTGAGGTTCTAGTGTACTATTTTGGCGTGTGGGGTTATATCGTACTGTTTCGGTGCGTGGGGTTCTACTGTACTATTTCGGAAGTGTTTTGTTCTACTGTAATATTTCGGCAGACGAGGTTCTACTTAACTATTTCGTCACGTGGGGTTCTACGTGTGAGGTTATACTTAATACTACTGTTCTGTATGTGAGGTTCTACTGAGTTAGTATTTAATGTGACGTTCCAGTGTATGTTACTGCAGTGATTGAGGTTCCACTGTATGATACTGCGGTAATTGAGGTTCCACTGTATAGTACTGCAGTGATTGAGGTTCCACTGTATGATACTGCGTTAATTGAGGTTCCACTGTATAGTACTGCAGTGATTGAGGTTCCACTGTATGATACTGCGGTAATTGAGGTTCCACTGTATGGTACTGCAGTAATTGAGGTTCCAATGTATGATTCCGGTATGGTAGGTTCTACAGCTAATAGATAAATAATAATCAAAAGTAATAAATAAATAAGCTAATAAATAAATAATAATCAAAAGTCTATTATAGAATGTTACAGCCATAAGGATTTAAAAATAAAACCATTTATTCTTAAAATTACACATGGTAAAATTAAATAAATAATTCCTTTTTAAATTCCATTATTTTGAAACCTACAACTGAGATGCTAATATCGTTGGGTCAATCGAGACAAAAGCTCGTGAAACAAGAATCGATGCGTAGGCGAACAGAACGAAAGGATCGCAAATTAGAAAACGAATGAGACCTCCGTCTGTGAAGTGAATGTAAATTTTTATGAGGATATACCTTTGTCGTACTCTCCTAGATAATTAAAATCCTTCACTCAGAAATCCCCAACTGGAAACTATTTTTTTCTAAAATAGTTCCTAGCTTCCTGATTTAATTTTATAAATTCAAGATAAAGCACTTACCGGTCTTTATTTATATTTAAATATATAACAAAATAAATTAATATTATTATTATTAAATAATAAATATATAAAAAAATAATAAAATAATAAATAAATAAAATAATAAACATAAATTAATAATTAAATAAATTATTTATTTATTTATTTACATAATAATAGGAAATTGTTTTTGCAAATTCCAAAGTGGAAGTTATTTGCTACAAGACTGTTGTTATGGAGTTAAAATTTGTATAGAATACAGAACTATTGGAAGGCAAGTCACCGAACCAAGTATGCAGCAGCACTCGAACTCCAAGTCAAACAACT
The DNA here is from genome assembly GCA_037177015.1 of Euceroptres primus. Taxonomy (NCBI): domain Eukaryota; kingdom Metazoa; phylum Arthropoda; class Insecta; order Hymenoptera; family Figitidae; genus Euceroptres; species Euceroptres primus. Next base: position 6,395 of record JBAGKK010511167.1, on the reverse strand, counting down.
TTAAACCTTGGTGGTGTTCACGCAAACAAAACAGCACACTAATTGCTTACGTCATTCTGCGAGTCAATGGACTTCTTGACTAAGAGTTCTGAGTCATGCGACGTGCAGGATAGCCTGAAACATGATTTGTGCTCGCAAACCAACAGACGAGTCCCTGCTTTCAATTAAATCACGTTCACATTGTGCTTATTCCCTGTAAACAATCCAAGACGTTTCTCCCTTATCAGATCGATCATAATTAGCCCAATGACCATAAGTCAATATTCAGATGATTGTTATAGCAGAGTAGAATCTCCACACTCCACAGTTTAATAGTAAATATAATAGAACCTTTCATGTTCTCATGGTACAGCCAAACCTCTCATTATTATAATACAGTAGAACCTCTCATTACTATAGTACAGTAGAACCCCTAATTATTACCCCTAATAATTAAAAAAAAAACCCAGTCTAGCTCATAATTAATTTAGTTTTCTATGCGATCGTCACTAAGTTACTTATGTATAGTCCTTTAATTGGTCTCCGGACTGTTACATTTATTTTGAAAATAAATACATGAATAAATAAATAATTATTTACAGTAGAACCCCCAATTATTATTGTACAGTAGAACCCCCAATTATTATTGTACAGTAGAACTCTCTATATCATTACCCAGGTGGAAAAATTCTATAGAATTTATGTAGAATGCATTCTATAGAATCCTCACAAGAATTCTACTTAAAATTCTATAGAAACTTTACAAGAATTCTACTTAAAATTCTATAGAGACTTTACAAGAATTCTACTTAAAATTCTACAGAGACTTTATAAGAATTCTACTTAAAATTCTATAGAGACTTTACAAAAATTCTACTTAAAATTCTATAGAGACTTTACAAGAATTCTACTTAAAATTCTATAGAGACTTTGCAAGAATTTCACCTAAAATTCTGTAGAGACTTTACAAGAATTCCACTTAAAATTCTATAGAGACTTTACAAGAATTCTACAAGAATTCTAGTTCACTTTCTATAGAATTTTACATAGAATTTTATGTATTGTGGAATTCTTATGAAGATTTTATAGAAATTGAACTAGAATTCTTGTGAATTCTAGTTTGTGAATTCTTCTCTATATTTTGAGTAGAATTCTTTTGAGGATTCTATAGAATGCATTCTACATAAATTCTATAGAATTTTTCCACCTGGGATTACTGCATCACTTTAAATATAGAGGATATTATTGATTATTAAACCATCACTGGAAAAAAGAATCTGTAAAATTGAAATAGTATATTATGCAACATGTGCGTAAAAATGCGGTTTTACACACGCGATCACCACGCGTGTGTAAAACCGTACGCACGAGTTGCATACGATATTTTTTGACACAGTGTGCGTAAAATGCGTTTTTACACACCCATGGTAGTGGGTGTGTAATAAGCCGTTTTACGCACTAATATGGGTGTGTAAAAACGCATTTTACGCACACTGTGTCAAGAAGAATAATCTGTACATATTACAGATTCTTTTTTCTGCGTGCAAAATATTATAGGGATCAGAGCGATTCAGAAGTCCTTTTTTAGGGAAAATAGGATACCAAAGAAGTTAATAAAAGTTAATAAATACATTTTTTTAAGAAAACTCAGATTTCATTAAGGGCATAATTCATAAAGGGCTAACCTCTAAAAATATGATAGTGATCAGAGCGATTCAGAAGTTCTTTTTTAGGGAAAATAAAATAGCAAAGAAGTTAATAAAAGTTAATAAATACATTTTTTAAAGACAACTCAAATTTCATTAAGGGCATAATTCATTAGGGGAATATTTCATTAAGGGCTAACCTCTAAAAATATTATAGGGATCAGAGCAATTCAGAAATCTTTTTTAAGAAAAAATAGGACACCAAAGAAGTTAATAAACGTTAATAAATATATTTTCTTACGAAAATTTAAATTTCATTAAGGGAAAATTCATTAAGAGCTAACCTCAATTTATTCTTCTTTTTATTTTTTTTTTTGAAAATTCATTCTTTTTGCAGAATTCTGGAAGCTGTGAAGTTCAGAATATTAAGGAAAATTCTGAAACAGCCAAGTATATTTTTGAAAATATTAAAGAATTTTGAGAGATACTTTAAGATTTTATAAAATTATAAGAGAACTTAAGAAAAAATTTTAGAAAATATATAATATTTATATAATAATATATATGTAACATATATATTATAAACCTATAATATATTATTAACCTCTAATATATATAATATTTATAGTATAAATCATCTGGATTTTCTAGAATCTTTTATACGGTTATAGAAGAGTTTAAAAGATTTGGTTATGGAAAATTTTAAAAGTAAGATTTAGAGTCACTCTAGAAAATATTAAAAATTTTGAAATATCTAGAAGATTCTGGAAGACTCTAAATCTCTAAGGTTTTAAGGTTATGGAACGCGTTTTTAAATGGCATAAATTTCTATTTATTATAATTTTTGGAAAATTAATTGGAACTTTGAATAAAGAAAGGAGAAACGGGGGGAAATTATTAAAAATAGGGATTTTAGGGGATCTTGAGAAAAATAGGGGGGAAATAGGGGAAAGGGGATATTATGAACCTCTCTTAATTTCAAGTTTCAAAAACTCAAGATAGTCAATACTTAAAATTCTATAGAGACTTTACAAGAATTCTACAAGAATTCTAGTTCAATTTCTATAGAATTTTACATCGAATTTTATGTGTTTTTGAATTCTTATGAGGATTCTATAGAAATTGAACTAGAATTCTTGTATGGACTCTATATTTTGAGCAGAATTCTTTTGAAGATTCAATAGAATGCATTCTACATAAATTCTATAGATTTTTTTTCACCTGGGATTACTATATCACTTTAAATATAGAGAATCCTATTCATTATTATTAAATATTATAGATACTATTATTATTATTATTATTATTATTATTATTAAACTATCACGGGAAAAAAGAATCTGTAAAATTAACAGAATAATCTGTACATATTACAGATTCTTTTTTCAGCGTGTAAAATATTATATGGATCAGAGCGAATCAAAAGTTCCTTTTTAGGGAAAATAGGAAACCAAAGAAGTTAATAAACGTTAATAAATACTTTTTTTTAGAGATTTATAGTATAAATCCAGATGGTTTATACTATAGATCATCTAGATTCTTTTATACTATAAATATCTGGATTTTCTAGAATCTTTTCTTGGGTTCTCTCATAACTTATAAAATCTTTAAGTATCTCCTAAAATTCTTTAACATTTTCAAAAATATACTTGGCTGTTTCGGAATCTTCCTTAATCCTCAAGAATATTCGGAACTTCACATTTTCCAGAATTCTGCAAAAAGAATGAATTTTCAAAAAGAAGAAAAAGAAGAAGAAAAAAATTTACAGAAAAACTTCCATAATCTTTAAGAACCTTCGAGACTGTTTTCAGAATCTTTGTAAAATTTTATAGACTTTTCGAAACTCTTCAACAAAAAGTCTGGAAAACAATAGAAGATATTAGAAGTTTAGAGCAAAATTTCAAAGATTTTTGGGTTTCTAATAGATTTTAAAAGAGTCTAGAATATTTTGAAAAATCATAATCGGTTTTAGGGTGTTTTTAAAGATTTTAGAATATTTTACAACTCTGAAAAAGAGTATCAAATCATAATAGTTTTTGGGGTGTTTTTAAAAATTTTAGAATATTTTACAACTCTTGAAAAAGTCTGGATATCAAGATAAGAGTTTTAAAAAATCCCAGGTAATTTTAAAAGGTTTTAGACAATGCTGGAGGGTTTAAAAAGATTCTAAAAGAATCAAGAAATCTTCGGAAGATTCTAAGACATTATAAAAAATCTTAAAGATTCTAGGGGATTTTGAAATATCATTTAGCGAAGCATTTAATGAATTTTATACAAGTACATGGAAAATTAAAAATATTCTAGAAAATTCTAGAAAATTCTAGAAGATTGTCGAAAAATCCAGAAGATTTCATGACGGATTTTAGAAAACTCTAGACCCAGGTAGACAAATTCTATAGAATTTATGGAGAAAGCATTCCATAGAATCCTCACAAGAATTCCACTTAAAATTCTATAGAGAATTTACAAGAATTCTACAAGAATTCTAGTTCAATTTCTATAGAATTTTACATCGAATTTTATGTGTTTTTGAATTCTTATGAGAATTCTATAGAAATTAAACTAGAATTCTTGTGCGGATTCTATATTTTGAGCAGAATTCTTTTGAGGATTCTATAGAATTATACATAAATTTATACATAAATTCTATAGAATTCTATAGAATAGAATTCTACATAAATTCTATAGAAATTTTTCCACCTGGGTAATTATTATTTCAAACCAAAAACCGTCTAGTGTTAACAACTACCCACTTTGTCAAATTTTTTATCTAATTATTTTTCAAGAATCTTTTTTTCAATCAATCTTTTTATACTCAGTTCTCATGTTCCATGGATTATTTTCTTGGCCTTCGAGTAGTCTTCAAAATTCTCAAGAGTCTCTTCTTTCATTGCAGAACTGTTGGTAATTATCGCATCCCACGTAAATGTTGAATGAATATCTTTCTTGTTCTAAGAGTTTAACCAGAGTGTCTAACGTTTCTCCCTAAAAAAATTCCAGGACTTTTCCAGGTTCTTCAAGTAAAAAAATCTTTCCAGGTATTATTTTTTAATTACCATAAACTTTTATGGAAAACATCTTTTCCCTTGAACGATAGAAGAAATCTCTTTTCTTGAACGATAGAAAAAATCTTTTTTCTTAAACGATAGAAAAAATCTTTTTTCTTGAACGATAGAAAAAATCTTTTTTATTGAACTATAGAAAAAATCTTTTTTCTTGTACGATAGAAATAATTTACACAATTTAAATGAATCATATAAAATGTTTATCATGCGATTTATAAAATTCTTGAGTTTAGCTATTTGCATTTATCTCTGAAAGCTCAGAAAACTATTTTTTAAGGAAACATTCTCGAAGAAGAATTAGGAGTTTTCTACTAAGTCGTTAATCAATTGCTTTAGTTAGAGTTTTTACTAATCTTTAATAAAAAATTACTATTTTACAGTAAAAAACTACAAATTCATTTAATAACCTAACTAAACTAATTAGTAAGCATTACTAAGTGAATCAGTACTTTTCTATTAAATAAGCTTACTAACCCAGATGGAAAAGTTCTATAGAATTTATGTAGAATGCATTCTATAGAATCCCCAACAGAATTCCACTCAAAATATAGAGAAGAATTCACAAACTAGAATTCACAAGAATTCTAGTTCAATTTCTATAAAATCTTCATAAGAATTCGACAATACATAAAATTCAATGTAAAATTCTATAGAAAGTGAACTAGAATTCTTGTAAAATTCTTGTAAAGTCTATAGAATTTTAAGTAGAATTCTTGTAAAGTCTCTATAGAATTTTAAGTAAAATTCTTGTAAAGTCTCTAAAGAATTTTAAGTAAAATTCTTGTAAAGTCTCTATAGAATTTTAAGTAGAATTCTTGCAAAGTCTCTATAGAATTTTAAGTAGAATTCTTGTAAAGTCTCTATAGAATTTTAAGTAGAATTCTTGTAAAGTCTCTATAGAATTTTAAGTAAAATTCTTGTAAAGTCTCTATAGAATTTTAAGTAGAATTCTTGTAAAGTCTCTATAGAATTTTAAGTAGAATTCTTGTAAAGTCTCT
>JBAGKK010511156.1:0-13970 GCA_037177015.1 Euceroptres primus | reverse complement strand
TATATATATGAATTATAATGAATTTTTATAAGGAATTAAATTAATTGTAATTTAAATTACCTATATTACATTATATTACTTATTGTAATTACCCATAAGATGATTTAAATTTCCTTGATGATTTGTAGAAAGAATATTTCATTTTTATGATTTTACAGTGATAATTTTTTTCTTTATTACTTGGCAGAAGCATTCGAGTTTCATCTTTTATAGCAACTTTTATCTTGCACTTCGTATACCTTCGCTACGATGGAAGTACCAGGTGAATCCATCTCATAATTGAAATGTTCACAGTCGATCACCTGTGACTTTTTTTGGATTTAATTTTTTTAAAAGCTTCTTCGAAGCTTATTCTACTCAACAAAGTGTAGTTCCCCATGTAACGGTCACAATTCGACTCCTAGTCTGGTCTGAAATTCGTTTTACGAAGATTACCAAATTTTGTTACTCCAATTGAAGATTTCATGGAACTTTTAATCTTAAACTTTTAATATCATGGAAGTTGATTTAAAAAATCATATTTACAAATTAATAAAACATCCATTTTTTAAAACAGTCTTTGGTTGCTTTCTGTACAATTTCAGTCTCTGAAAATCAGGTACAAGTTTCTTTAAACCTTATTATAACAGTTTTCCTTTGCTTAACTGGCGTAAATTCATTCTGTATACAGTGTATACAGGGAAGGGTGACCGACTTAAGTTAGGAGCACGAAGAGGGTTCATTTAATTTCAGAGTGAAGAAGACGAGAGCATTTGCTCGACAAGTTTACGTCGTTGGTAGAGTAAAGGTAAACGACGTATGCAAGTCAATCTCTACGTAAGTTTAATTGAGAGCCTTAAATGACAATCCTGGTAGCTTGAAAGTCACTCAGAAAAGTGTCTCTAAGACCTTAATACTCTCTCTGTGTAGTCTTCAAACACCCTTGTTGACTGGCAAGTTTCCTACTTTTTAGACTACATCTGTCAATATTTAACTTTTCGAAAATTATCTCCCCTCTTAAATTTGAACTTTTCATTTTGAAGTTTTATTAGATTTCTAGAATGTTTTGTTTTCAACGTTCAGGCTCAGGAGTTGTATTGAACAATGTTCAAAAACTCTGTGAATTTTGTAAACAAAACACTTTGTAAGTTTTAATTAAAACAGTCAATCACTCCTTAATATAAAGGGACCAACCTTCTATGAAACTGTCAATCCCATTTTAATATAAATTGACCTTCCATACAAATTTCATATACACGTGCATTCATTGATCCTAAATAATATTTTTAATTGAAAATACTGTTAAATATTCCAAATTAAAAACATCAGAAATAAAACTGTTTTAAATAGAAAGACCTGTTGTGATCAATTGGAGGCGTTGAACTTGATAAATTTTCAAAGTGCATATAAATGTCGAATTTTTACACTTTGAAGCATGAATGATACCGATTCGGAATCATTGAGGCTTGAAAGTTATAAAATTGATTAAACGTGAAACTTGGAGGCATCTAAATTCAAATGCAGTTATCTTTCCGAACATCAAAATTATTTTCTTTAATAATTTCAAGACTCGTAATTCTAAGACTAGTTACAATAATCATTCTTTCGTTTAATTTTCTATGAATAATATTTAATATTCCAACTTTTGAAACTATGAAATCTTTATTTTCAGGATGAATGAAATTTTCTTAAATTTCTTAATTCATCAAAATTTTTTTATTTTTCGTTCATTTTATTTTTAATTAATATTCTCATTTTAACAAACATGAAATTATTATTTTCCGGACGAAAGGAATATTAAATTTCAGTATTGGAAAAAAAGTTTATAAATCTTTTAAGACGTTAATATCGCGGCTTGCTAAACGGAAATAACGTTTTCTTCAGCGTTTGACTCTTTGATAAACGGCTAAGCGTAATTGCAGCCGTTTTATATATAAAGTTTCAACGAAAACCGGAACACCGGGTTCCTGCCATTAATTGGAGATGGTAGCGAAAATTATAGGGAAGGGGAGGGGTCGTGATTAATTTCATTCAATTACAAACCGGAGCAAATCCGGGAAATCGATTTTATTACGGTTTCACGCCAGCCGTGGAATCTTTCCCTTTTTTAACGCCCTAGGCGCGAAGAAGTAATTGCTTAGCTTGCATGAGCAAACTCCTTTGTTGACCCCAGGTCAGTTTATAACTTCATTAATCGGAGAGACAAGTTGCGAGTCGATACATAAAATTTTATTGCTTTCTTCATTAGATATTTGCTATAATTTTTTAAAATTTACCTTCATTTAGAAAATACGTCGTTTCTGTTCCATGCTAAAAAAAGTCAGTGCTAAATGATTTTTAAAATTTCATGCTAAAAAGGTTCTTGTCTCTGATAAATGGGTTCTTGTATGTGCTAAATGTTTCTGTTCCTAACTAAAAAGGTTCGTGTCACTGCTAAAAGGGTTCTTTTGTCTGTGCTAAATGGTTCTGTTCCATACTAAAAAGGTTCATCTTAGTGCTAGATGATTTTGTTGAATTTCATACTAAAAAGGTTCTGATCTCTGCTAAATGGGTTCTTTTCTCACGGTGGGCTTGGATTGAGTTCAACCCAAGAGGGCTTGCATCTCTCGTTTTTCTTCTGAAATCATTTCACTGATGATTCATGATTATTTTGAGACTATAAAGAAAAAAATCGCTGGAGGGATTGTTGAATAAACTTAATTTTTTTCGATTTTTAGATTATTGTGTATATTTTTGTAAAAATAACTCCAAAACAGTGCCTTTCTAGCTTAATCTCTGTAGTTTGGCATCGAAAAAAAGTATCTAAACGTTAAACATCTTTGAACATCCGGGACCCATTAAAATTTTGGAAAAAGTGTGAAAAATTTCAGTTTTTATCAATTTTAAAAATATTTCTTCACTTCAGAGCATTCGATTTCAAATTCAACTCAACAAAAATTGAAGTGCATTAAATTCCTCGTAAAACTAAGAAAGAAGAATTTTTTATCTCATATAGTTTAGGAGATACAGCCTTGGAAATTTGTATTTTTCTGAAAAATTTGTAAAAAAAAATTAGTTTCAGTTTTTATGAAATAGCATATTTCCTGTGCACTGTGGACCAAAATAGTCAGAATATTAGTTAAAGCAGACCTAATAAAAAGGAGATCTAAAAAAATAAAATGTTATATCTGTCACACGTCCGAAGTTATAGCGTGTTAAAAAGTACCCATTTTTATGATAGTTCGTTAAAAAGCAAGTTTTAAAAAAAAATATCGCGTTTCTACTATAATTTTCGTTAAAGTTTGTTGTTATGATAATAAAAGTACATCAGAGAACATAAAAATCTGAAAAGCTTTAATAATTCCTGAAATATATCCATAAAAATCGAGGGCATCAACTTTTAAAAGAAAACTCATTTTTATGGATATGTTTCAGGAATTATTAAAGTTTTTCAGACTTGTGTGTTATTTTATGTACTTTTATTATTATAAGAACAATTTTTAACGCATATTGCAGTAGAAACGAACGAACTTTCATAAAAGTGGGTATTTTTCAACACGCCATAACTTCGGACGTATGAGAGATACAACATTTTATTTTGTTCAGATTTCCTTTTTATTAAGTCTGCTTTAACTAATATTCTGACTATTCTTTTGCTATTTCAAAAAAACTAAAACTTAATTTTTTTTGGACAAATTTTTTAGAAAAATATAAATTTCGAAGGCTGTATCTCCTAAACTATACTAGATAAAAAACTCTTTTTTTTAGTTTTACGAGGAATTTAATGCACTTTAAGATTTGTTGAGACCAATTTAAAGTAGCATGCTCTGAAGTAAAGGAATATTTTAAAAACTGAGAAAAACTGCAACTTTTCACACTTTTTCCAAAGTTTTAATGTGTTCCGGATGTCCAAAGATATTTGACGTTTAGATACTTTTTTACATGCAAAATTACAGAGTTAAATTGACAAAAGCACCGCTTTGGAGTTATTTTTACGAAAATATACATAATAAACTGAAAATAAAAAATAGAAATTAAATTTATTCAACAATCCCTCCAGCGATTTTTTCTTTTTAGTCTCAAAACAATCGTGAGGCATCACTGAAATGATTTCAGAAGAAAAAAGAGAGGTGCAAGCCCTTTTGGGTTGAACTCAATCCAAGCCACCGTGGTCTATGCTAAATGGTTCGGTTCCACTCTAAAACGGTTCATGTTAGTGCTAAATGATTTTGTTGAATTTCGTACTAAAAAGGTTCATGTCACTACTAAATTTGTTCTTCTCTATGGTAAATGGTTCCGTTCCATACTAAAAGGTTCGTGTCACTGCTAAATAGGTTTTTGTCTGTGCTAAATGGTTCTGTTCCGTACTAAAAAGGTTCATGTTAGTGCTAGATGATTTTGAAGAATTTCATACTAAAAAGATTGTTGTCTCTGCTAAATGGGTTTTTGCCTAATTGGTTCTGTTCCATACTAAAAAGGTTCATGTTAGTGCTAAATGATTTTGTTGAATTTCATACTAAAAATATTCATGTCACTACTAAATTTGTTCTTTTCTATGCTAAATGGTTCCGTTCCATACTAAAAGGTTCGTGTCACTGCTAAATGGGTTCTTGCCTGTGCTAAATGGTTATGTTCCATACTAAAAAGGTTCATGTTAGTGCTAAATGATTTTGTTGAATTTCATTCTAAAAATGTTCATGTCACTACTAAATTTGTTCTTGTCTGTGCTAAATGATTCAGTTCCATACTAAAAAGGTTGCATGTTTATCTTCCTTTCTGTAGACATTATTGAACGCAACTTAGGCGCCAAGAACTTTCAAGGAGCTAAAGTCAGATGGCAAAAGACGATAAGGACTATAGATCGTATAACAACCGCAAGTCGATTGTGCCAAAGTTCGTTACCTTTTTATCTTTAAAACAATAATTCAAAAAGACTGCCGAGTTTCTTTCCTGAAAGAAGAAAATCGAAAACCCTCAGAGAAAAAAGATATATAATACAAAAAAATGTATCTTGAAAAAGTCACATTTATCATCAAGGAAGAAAGCAATGTAGAACATCGTAAGAGATTTTTTCTCCTAAAATAAATCTTGGAAATTCAAACAACGGTATATCTCTTTAGAAGGGAAAATAAATATTTAAAAAATTTAGGTCTCTTTATTTTTAATTTACTTTAATTTTAATGAACTGGAAATAGGTTTTGGTCTTGTGGAAAGCAATATTGTAAGATATAAACAGATTCAAGAAAAAAATTGCCTTCGTGGCTTGAGTTAGACCTTATGTAGTATTAAGAAGATAAATTGAGCTGTCCATCGTCGTTGGATCAACCCTCGTTCTATAGGTTCACTGCCTTGTATACGAACCCTCATTTTCATTCCGTCATGTAATATTCCTTGGTTTCTGAGGTATATTGCTTTACGTTTGACAAGTAATAACTTGCCTTACTCTTTGTGCAGTTTAACTATCACACGTAAGCTTGACACACAATTGTGGTAGTTGACATGATGTGACATAAACGTTTGTAAGCCTCGAATATAATTTTATTTATGGAAGCATTTTCCTCGACTGAAAGAGAAATGGGATTCGTTAGAATCATGCAATCAGAAATCCAATTTAAGAATTAAAATAAAAAGTAGAATTTTGTTCGGACACGATATGGTTTTCAGAAGGTACTCAATTCAGTTATTAATTAATAAAATAGGTCATAAATATAAAGAATAAATTAATAATAATAAAGTTAGAATAATTAAGACTTTATGCTAAGACATAATTATTGATTATTATTCTCTGAAAACAAATTTTAATTTTATGAATGAATAAATTAAATAGCGCTTGGAAATTCTGTCGTCAAATTAATTTTGTTAAGGTTGACGCAGTAAACTTTAATTGAAACTATCAATCACATTTTAATAGAAAATAAACTGTCTTTTATGAAAGTCTGAGGGCTCTTTTAAATTACTAAACGAAAGTATTAATTTCTTTCATCAGTTTTCAAATCTGCAATCATCAATCTTCTAGGAATATTCTGGAAGAAAAAGGATAGAAACTATGTACGTATATATTATTTTTCTAAAATTTTTTTATCATTTTGAATTCTCAGGATTAAAGCGGACAGGGAAAGTTTATCCCACTCTACCCACGTTAATCTTTCGCTATCCGTTTTTCTATCTAAAAATGTACTTATCTTATATTTTATTTTTATCCCAGTCTATCCGCGGCCTATCCTCGTAAATCCTTCTTCATGACTTTTTAATCCATCTCTTTCTATCCAAGTCTATCCGCCTATTGACAACAATCCTTTCCTATTAAGTTTATCCTTTTCAATAAATTTTTTTCCATCCAAATCTATCCATCACCTATTCACAGCTTTCCACGCCTATTCACATCTATCCATACCTATCATATTGATTCTTTTTCAATTTATCTTTTTTTCAATATGTTTTTTTTCAATTTCTATCCCAGGAATGTATGAAAAGACAAAAAAATATAAAAACTTGGGAAGATTATTGTTAAAGATACCTAGAAAAAATGCAGCCAAGTTTTTATAACCTCTTTCTTTTCAAATATTTCTTCTCATTTCTTAAAATAATAATAACCATTTTAGAAGTTTCTATCCTTTTCTCAATTTTCTATCTTTTAAGTCTATCAAAAATCCTCTGGACTCTCTCCGCATCAATAATACATCTGCCCAATATGTATAGAAAGGGTTGAGTTTTCAATTTCTCATACAGAGCGGAATTCCTTATAAACGTATTAAATGAGAAATGATGCAAGGAAATAACTTTCTTCCTGCATCCGATATGGATATGATGGGTGACTCAAGATATGGGGATGGTGAAGAACCTTCTTATGCTTCATAGGGGTTGGGGGGAAGAGGAAGTAATATGAAAATAGTCGCGGTGGATGGTCCTTTTCGCAAGGGAAAAATGGGACTGGGACGTAAAACGTCGCGGGGAACTGTTCCTGCAATTTCCCAAGGATCAACAGACCCAGGCTTATTAACTTTTATGAGGCAGAGACGTCGAGTAAAAAAAGTTGCGAGATGGTGAACCCAGGACTGCCACTGTGGAAATACTTTGGTCTCATTCTGGGAGGGTGAGAAAAGCTTCAGAGAACGACAATCGTCAGTCGAAGGTGATCCTTGAGAATCGAAAACCACCCCCAACTGTTATTAGCCACCCCCATGAAGTCCCATCCCATTTCCCACATTTTTATAGTCTTTTTGCTGATCCTTTCCACCTTCGTCCTGTCCACTAACCTCTCACCCTTGCCAGTAATTTGTAGACGATCTTCTTCACCTGCAGTCTCATGAATTAAAGAACACGCTCTGATATATCTTCCCCCCTTTCGATCTCTCCTTTTCTCAGTTTATTTGGAGCACGATTGCTTCTGGTCCGATTATTATTCATGCTTTGCATAATTCTCCAAGAAATGTCGTAAAAAAATTCTTAATTCGATAGTACTGTATGTAGAAGTAGAGGTAAAGAAGTTGGTCTCTAATTAATTGTTAAAATAACCTAATTCAGAGGCCAACTACAAATGGCCTTTATCAAGTTGTCATTTTCATGTTTTCATATAATAAACATTTCCTTTGAAAAAATGCTATTTTTTAAAGTGAGAAAATTTGCAATTTAAATTTGATGTCGGAATTTCTTGACAATTACTGTACCGATGAGAATTATGAGACCACCTGTTTTTTATTAGTTACTCAAAATCAAATAATTTTGATAATACATAAAGTAAACATTTTTGTTCAAAATAGCACGAAAGGTGTCAAAATTCTGCATTTAATGACCCCAAGATGAAGTATTTTTGTGAATTCCTTGAGAAGATATTGCTAAAACAGACCAAATTTCAAAGTTTCCTTAAATTTTGAATAACTTCTGAAGCAGTGGACATTTTAAGTGTTCTTGGGCTCATTTTAAAGGTAAATTTACATAAAATATTACTATTGTATCAGGAACATCCTAGTAAAATTTTCCTGGATTTTGCCAAAGTCTAAACTTGAAACAAGAAAATCGTAAAAATTAAAAAAATTCTTACACTCAAAAAAAGTATTTTTAAAAATTATGAAAGAGATAATTAGCAATAGTAACTAAATTTTCTTAAAATATTCAGTATAATTATTTTTAATATTTCTTCTATAAATAATTTTACAAGTTCGAATTTTCACGATATTTTTGTTTTAAGTTTAGATTTAGGCAAAATCCTGGGAAAAAATACTAGGATATTCTTGATCCAATAGTTACATCATGCGTTAACCTATCTTTAAAAAGAGCCCAAGGACACTTAAGAATATACATTATTTCAGGAGTTGTTCAAAAAATTTTTAAATGTTGAAATTTGGACTTTTTTGCAATATCATCTGAAAAAATAGGCAAAAATACTTCAACTCGGGAAGTAGAAATTGGACGCAGAATTTTCATATCTTTCATGCTACTTTCAGCAAAAAAATTTAATTTGTGTATTATCAAAATTATCTGATTTTATATAACTAACAAAAAACAGGTGGTCTCATAATTCTCGCCGGTACTGTACGTAATTTGGATAAAATTCTGACGCAAAATTTAAATTATAAGATTTTATTTTTTTGACTTGAATATCACGATGAGTATTTTTCAATTGAATTTTAATAGCACATTAATCGTCGTCTCCCCATTAATTTGAAAATTTTTTATTTGGTTAAAAGAGAAATTTCCCATCTCACTGATGAAAAATAATTTCAAATCTCCCTGTTAATCAAATATCAAGAACTGAGAGGAAGGAACGTTCGTCTTATTAAGATTATAATTTCAGTCTGTGAAATCAAGAAAATTTACGAAGTTAAAGTATTTTTAAATATTTGATAAACGTTTTCAGTATCGTGCCTAAAATATTCACAGATTTTCAAGTAGAGAGAGTTTATTAAACCAGGGAGAGTAAAATAAATCATCTTTTCTGTGAAAGAAATATAAATTAGCTGCTGAGCTGCTTCTCTTTATAACTTTTTTTCCCACTCAGTTCGGAGATTTAATATATTGAAATTGAAATCGTCATAACAACGATAGAACTCTTTTTTTGCAATTACAACGACAATAATTAATGACCAAAAGTCAAGCTTACGTGACTCACTATACTAGCCTCGATACATATCTAATTGCATGGTTGACATTACGAAGTGAGCTCAGTACAGTACTGAAGCATATTTTGTATTTTTACTGTCGTTATTTTTCCTCCGAATGTATTACTGTTTTATGAACAGTCAAGATTATAAAACTACTTGTTATAATGCATCATGTGCATTTTCAAACTCATTTGCATGTCTGATAATGGAATTAATTCTACAGGAATTGCTGGTAAAAGCTAAATATGAATTTAATGGATATTTAATTCAAAGAGTTTTAATTATAAATAGATTGAAAGTGATAGTTGTAAAGTTGAAATTCATTCATAGAGTTCAGTGACTCAAAATTGTGTCAAATAGCTATTATTCGATTTGTTGACTTAATTAATTAAATTTAATTCTAATTAAATTTATATTTTAAAGATCCAATTTAAGATAAAAAATTCCAAATGGAAATACAACTTTAAATAAAATAAAATTGTAACTATATTACAAACGTACGTGAATTTACACTCCCATTTTGATATGGATAATGTCAGGACTTTAAAAACAAGAGCGTCGAAATCCATCTGTTCAGAGACAATTTCCCTCCAGTTACATTAATAAAAAACATGCCATAAAACACGTGCACATAAGCTTTTTATACGGAACCATAAAAATCCTACAGACTCGCCGCATTTTCTGCTTTTATACTTCACAAGCCCATAAAAATTGCATCCTCTCTGAACGCGAATAATGTCGGTTTATGCCAGAAAACCGCTTTTTTCAACTTGAAATCGTCAAGAATGTAAGAGAGTTTAAAATTTTGAAATTGTTAAAATAAGTGTAGAAAATCCGATAGGAGACCTGGAAGAACGGTGAAAACGTAGGAGAAATAGGTCCCAAGAATCGTTTTTAAAGAACAAATGATTAAATCCGATTTAAACCGATTTTAAGACATTCTTGAATTGAAATTAAATTCAGAAACATAATTGAAATCAATTTGCTTAATCGGGGATTCAATTGGAATTTCCGATTCATTCAATTAATTTACATAATTGAATTCAATTGATTTTTTTTAACATTATCTGAAGACAATTATTTTTATTCAAGCTGAGTGCTTTTTCAGAAAAATTGTATTTTTTCTCTTAAAAAATAAAAAATGATCAAGCAGAGGCTTGATCGCTAGAGGCTTTCTCTCTTTCTGGTAGAAAGCTTCTGCTTAAGAAAAGAAGATTGTTCTTTAGATGATGTAGTAAAAAAATTAGCCTAAAAAAAGTTATCCGTTTTGCCGAAATCTGCTATTGATGAAACTGCCCAATGCATTTGCACCCCTTATGAAGGGGAGGGGGAGGTAGAACTGAGAACCAGAGAGACGTATGACTCCCAGGGGAAATTTAGGTGCGATCTCCATGTATCACCAAACCTACTGTAAGTAGGTATGTAACCAACGTGTGTATTGCATGTACCAAGAAGATATACGGAATATCGAATAAAAAGCATTCTACTCTATCCAATTCAGAGCATTGTGTTCACAGTTCTCACAATTCTCACAATTCTCACCTTTCTCAAATTTGTATATACAGAGAATTTCATCAAATCAGTCTTCGGACTGCGAAAAAATAAAAAAAAGTTATAGACCACGAACAGAAGATATATGTGTTATACGAAATACAAAAGAAAAATTTATTCTAGTAAAGAATGAGCAATGAGGATTCGTTGGAGGAAAACCGATATGTGCTGGAAATCTAAGTAAGCAGAGAAGATAATAATATTATGCAAAATATTTGCGTTAAGAAAGAAAATCAGTTTAGGAAAGGTAAATTGAAAATGAATAAAAAAACTAGCTGTGAGTTAAAACTTGGGTGTTTTTCCTTTGTTTACATTTTTATGCTACTCATTTTATGTGTCCTTAACTTCCTCGTTATATGATAATCTAACAAATAATTTGATTCCTCTAAAAGAAAAATGAATTTGTAATTTTTTAAAAATATTTCACATGATTTAAATTATATTAATATTATTAATCTTTAGTGAAATGTAGGTGGTGTTAATATAAATAAATTAGTTCATTTTGCTTCCAAACTGGGAAACAGATTTGCTTGATTCAGTAAATAAAATGAGTCAAAAAATTACTTAATTTAAATAAATCATGGACCGTTACGAATTCTTTTTAAAACTTTTTCAATAATTTTGACAAATTAAAAATAATTTTATTGAAAATTGGCCGGAGTGAAACAAGTGTATCAGAAATTAGGTTCAACTGAGCAATCATTTTAGAATTAAATGACACGTTTTTATTACGATCAACACGAAACTAATTAGGTTTGTGTTGAGTATCGTGTGGATCAGAACAAAACTAACTGAAATTTAATTTTGACATAATTTCTCTGTAGTACGTTTATTTCCAGTCCATGTACTATTCTGCTCAGCCTAGTTTTTAATCAATTTATTTACAATTTATCAAAATTGATAACAATTTTTTTAACACACCCCTTAATTTCGTGACTGTCTCTGCATCTTTTTATTTTAATTGAAAAAATTTTGCTTATAGTACCCTTAAAAAATAATTTTATTAAAATTCGTTTGGTTATTTTTTAAGGCGAATTTAATAAGAATATTTTTTTCAGAGTATTTTTTACTACAAAATAAAACTGGAAATATTCTAGACTCTTCATCAGTGGGAATAAAAAGTAAAATGAACCATAAATTTAAAATTGACCAATCGTAAACCACAGACCTTCTCTAAGTGGAAATTTAAATTCTACTTAAATTTTAAGTAACGAGGGTACAATCTGGTCGCAGTGCTCAACTTCTTCTGTATTTGGAAAATTATGACGTAAAAGTTCTGATATGAGAACTCTAAACTGGTGAAGATCTTTCCGTATTTAACGAAAAGTAGTTCAAACCCTAAATTAACTTAAAATTGCACTTCCTAATAGTTACTTCCTTGACAACTTACACCTAGTTAAATTAAATTTATTATAAGTTATATTACATTCTCATCAGAGAAGGTAATAGATTTGTGTAAAATTTGAACGCCCTCCCCCCGTTTTTGTCAAATGTCCACGTTTTAAGACCCCCTGAACCCAAAAAAATGGTTTTCGCGAATGTGCCTGACTGTCTGTCTGTATGTATGTCTGTCTGTCTGTATATCTGTCTGTATGTCTGTCTGTAGATTTTTTTTCTTGTTAGCAAGATAACTTTCGAAAGACTTGACAGATTGAATTGGCCTTTGATATACTTTTTTACTGTCCTAATATGAAGGTCAAGTTCGTTACCCAGCCATTTTAAATAAATATTCAAAAAGTTACAACATTTTGAAAATTTTTGAAATTACTTTTTTTTGCAATTTGAAAATTGGATGTACAAATATTTATAGTACTTAGAAAGGCGAATAATTTATTCTAATGTCATTTTTCGATAAAATGAAAATTTTCAGACTTACAGCGTTTTTAAAATTCAAAAAATCAAAAGAAAATTAAGATTTTAAGCCAAACAACGCACGATATGAAAAAAAGTCAAGAGAAAAAAAATTCCTTTTTGAAAGCTCTATAAGATTGGAATAACAACTTTCTGAATTTAAAAAAATCCAAAATTCAAATTTTCCCGCCAAAAAACGTGAGATATGAAAAAATATTCAATCGCAAAATTATTGGTCTTAAATAGATCTTAAAGATCTTAAATTAAAGGTCTTAAATAGATCAACAAATTTTTTGCTGACGATTTTTTGATAGGATAAATAGTTCTCGTCTTAATCTTAAAAATTTTGTTAAAAAAAATAAAAATTCAATTTCCCCGCCAAAAAACATGAGATATGAGAAAATCTTACAAAAAAGTGATTGGCTTTAAAAAGATCTACCAATTTTCCATTAAGCGTCTTTTGATTGGATAAATAACTTTCGTTTTAATTGTGAAAAATACT
The DNA here is from genome assembly GCA_037177015.1 of Euceroptres primus. Lineage (NCBI taxonomy): Eukaryota > Metazoa > Arthropoda > Insecta > Hymenoptera > Figitidae > Euceroptres > Euceroptres primus. Next base: position 1,007 of record JBAGKK010511156.1, on the reverse strand, counting down.
GTTCAGAACTTAACTAATTTTTCTTCACCAAAGACTTTCGAAAAAATTATGGGATTGTATTGTGCTTCAGCACATTTCTTTAAGGCATAAAATCTGCCCGGCCCCCTTCGGGGGCGCGGGCACATTCTCATCACGTGCTTCGCTCGCAAGTTTAAGCGCGCCTAGAGCGCGCGGAGTGGCAGTCCCGCTTCGCGCTCCGATCCAAAATACTCGTCGCGCTTCGCGCTCCGATACTATTGATCGTCGGGCTTCGCGCTCCGTTACTATTGATGGTCGCGCTACGCGCTCCAATATTATTAATCGTCGCGCTACGCGCTCCTATAAAAATTCAAAAAATCACAGCATTTTGAAAATTTTTGAGACCACTTTTTTTTGCAATTTACAAAATCTATGAACGGATGTTCATAGTACCCAGAAAGGAGAACAATTTATCTTAATGACATTTTTCAATAAAATGAAAATTATCAGACTTATAGCATTTTCAAAATTCAAAAAATCAAAAGAAAATGAAGATTTTCAGCCAAATAAAACACAATATGAAAAAAAGTCAAGACAAGAAAAACATTTCTTTTTGAAAGCTCTACAATATTGGCATAACAACTTTTCGAATTTTATAAAAAAATTGAAAATTCAAATTTTTCCGCCAAAAAAGTGAGATGTGAAAAAATATTTAAGAGAAAAATTATTGGTCTTAAATAGATCTACAAACTTTCTGTTGACCATTTTTTGATAGGATAAACAGTTTTCGTTTTAATCTTAAAAATTTTGTTGAAAAATTAAAAAATTCAATTTTTCCGCCAAAAAACATGAGAAATTCTTACATAAAAAAAAATGATTGGCCTTAAAACCAATTTTGGCCTTAAAGGAATTTTAAGGACAAAAACCAATTTTCAATTAACCGTTTTTTGATTGGACAAATAATTTTCATTCTAATTGTGAAAAATACTGTTAAAAACTTAAAAACTAATTTTTCTTCACCAAAGACTTTTGAAAAAATTATGGGATTG
>JBAGKK010511145.1:0-13971 GCA_037177015.1 Euceroptres primus | reverse complement strand
TATATATATATATAAACCACGTAAATCACGATTTTTTAATAGCGAATATTGTAGCAAATTTTTTATTGCACTGTCGAAACCTAAACACACTTTCAGATATCCTTTGAAAGCCTCCCACCCCCCAAGCACCCCTTCAAGAAAAGTTGTTGAATTCAGTAGGGAAGTTGCAGTTACAATGTATATCTGATGGTACATAGGAATTGTGAAGTCTCATCATAGAAGTATACTAATTAGTATACTTCTTGTAGGGGGTACGGCTATACATGGGGGGGGGGGGGGGCTTTCAAAAGTTATCTGAAAGCCTTTTTATAGTTTCGAAAATGCAATAAAAAAATTTTGTACAATATTCGCTAATAACCCTTTCTGTGGAAGTAATTCCAATTAGAATCGCTCGAAATTTCGATTTTCTAGAATTTTTATCTGATAAACTTATAATTCTGCAAAATAAATATGTGGACTGGATCAAAGTGGACTACTCCACATCTTGTAAGGGGGCTATAAATTATCTCACACTCAATGGAAGCCGAGAAAACTAAAAAAAATTTTAAACAATTTTATTGCAAAAATCCAAAATCAGGTACCAATACCTGTAATCTTCTGTAGATATTCGCTGCTGATAAATTGCGATCTCTATGCCTTATCTCTCTAAGTGTTAAAAAAAACTACCTTGAAAATATATTCATACCCTTGTCTTGTATGGAGGTGTTCATTAAGGACATTTCAAAGTAATTCCACAGTGATTTTTGAAAATAACTTTTTTATTGATGTTTCAGACAGTGATGCACAAATCTGCGGGCAGCATTCAACAAGGATTAAAAAGAGAATTAAATATTTTTTCAAGATCAAGCTTTTGATTTTTTTAAAGATAATAAATCGTGCAATATGAAAAAATAAAGAGTAATCATATTCTTTATTTGGTTTTATTATAAAAATCAACATTGGTTTTTCAAACTGCACTAGGGACATGCGAGACCGTGAAGTTTTGATTGTTTGAACTGGTGTTGAATTGTGCGCTATGCATGGAATTATCCATACCATGCAACTTCAAACCTCTCTAGCTCAAAAACTATGCGCCGAACGAAATTTTTTAATAGGACTTTTCAACTTGCTTTTTGGTTTCTCTATCTGCCATTAACGGCAAGGGCACAAGTAGTGGGAAATCCGTATATTACCTGGTTTTTGTTAAAAATACTAACTATTTTAAAATTCGTTTTCAATATAAGCTAGTTCATGGAACAAATAAAAAAAGAGTTATAAATTAACTGCAATTGTTTTTGTATAATATTGCATATTTTTTGATAAAGCGCCTTCTGCAGATTGTCCATTCCCCAGTATTCCCCTCGATATAATGATATCAAAAAAATATGGTACCGTTTTGTTCTTTAGAATATGTAGTTCAATAAAAATTAGCGCTATTGATCGCCTTTTTGTATGCTGTTGCAAAAACAACAATAAAAACAAAATGTACATATGGAGCGCTACTATCCTCGTCAGTATGCTCCAAATCGCTTTATCCAATTCAAGAGGGCAGAATAAACAATTAAATTAGATATTTATAAAAAAAGAGAACAATCTTACAATATGTTTAACAAGAAAAATAAGGAAAAAGTCGATGAAAACTGCTGACTAGGAAAAAATCATGGTTACAATTTGAAAGAAGAGAGATTACTCTACGACGCCTTGTGGAATTCTCTTTTATATTTTACGAGTCACATCGACATTTTTTAAACAATTTTAGACATAAAATAAGGCCAATTATTTTTTATTTGCGGTCATTTAGAGTAAAACGCCTAAAATCTGCTGAATCTACATGAAGCTTCAAATTTATCATTTGCAGATTAAAATAGAAACACTGGTCTCACTCTACGGGGATGAAAAGAGCCGTAAATGTGCATGAGAAAAAAGTAATTCTAAGGTTCAAAAAATAATTATTTAGCGATCTGGATTTTTACTTTTTCCGTTTTCTCAATTATTAATTACAAATTGCTAAATAATTATTTTCCTAAACCTTAAAATTATTTTTTTCTCACACGTGCAGATTTGCGGCGTTTTTAGTCCCCCGTAGAGTGAGACTAAAGTACTTTAGACTAAAGTACTTTAGATTTGCTTCCTAATAACATTTGAACGGGATGTGGCGCCATCTAACAGGTAAACGGTTTCAACTTATGTCTCTTTCGTGATAATTTATAGATAATGGTAAATCTTCCAGTAGTTAGTCAGCTATTTTCTTTCACGTGAACTCGACATTACCCTAATAGCACGGCAAATTGCGGCAATGTTGCATTATAATTTCATGAAAATCATTTCCAGACATGGTTTGAAAAAGTTACATCCCCTTCTAATTTATATTGTTTTTATTAAACCTGAGTGAGATTCTCAAATAACCGATAATGTAGTTAACTGTAGCAATCTGTAAGCGCCTAACTAGAGGCATACACACGTGCATCAGAGCATGTACCGGTAATACAGTTTACTCTAGAAGATACAACTTATATATTGTTACATAATAATTAAAAAGATTGTATTATGTCACAAACTCGTATTTATATATGAATATTAAACATCCATAAACATATCACATATAAATACGTATGCAATTAGGAAATATTTAAGAACCTTATGATTATAATAAGATCTGTGTGTATGGGTAAGAGAAGCAACTGTATTAGAAAATGAATTCGTGAAGTGTCTCTTCACTTATAAGTTTAATCTAGCTTCAAAACTTTATTATTCAGATTGATCCATTTAATTAAGTACTCAATTCAGTAGTCAAGCTGCACGTACTTTATGCAATAGTAAAGCTGAACGTGCCTTATGCAACAGTCAAGTCGAACGTGCTTACTGCAATGTTTGAACTGAACGTGCGTTCTGTAATATTTGAGTGGAACGTGCGTTTTGCAGTAATTCAGTATCATCTTCCACGCAAACGGGCCCTTCAATACGCAAGTATTTGTCAGTAAACGTTCATTCCTTTTTTAAGGGATGTGATACATTATGTTGTCACAAATTACCGACGGGGTATAAAAAATATTCGGCGGTAATTCGTAACATCATAACGTACCACACCCCCTTAAGTGGTGCAAGTTATAATTCGGTAATACTTAGAACAAAGTTCTTTCCTATTTTGGTGTAAGTTATTCGGATAATAAAAGTTAGAACGGGCTTCCTTCAATTCTCAAGCACTGTCGTATTTAATCGAGTTCCAATAAAAGAGTTAACTTTTGGATGCGAACTAAAGGTGCATTTAACACTGATAAGTGACTTGCATCCCTTACCCACAACCTACAAATGTATATAGCACTGATACGCGACCACACAACCCTTGATTCTTCTCTTGCCCTCTTAAGTAGAGAGGTAGCGTAAGTCTTTATTATAGCATTTAACTATATATATATATAAGGAAGATTTATCCTAATAATAAATTATCAGGCCTTACCAACCTGACTTAATTAGTTCATATTGCCTCTGAGTAATAGATTTTCTGTCACTCTTCCATCGAAGTGTTTTACCATTGCTCGAGACATGACAGGCAACATTGAGAGACTGGGAGTTATGTCGACTTTTTAAAATGACAAATTCGATTAACGATAACACCAACATTATCAATTTAAGTTAGTATCTATGATATTTACGAATTAAAAGAATACTCTTGGATAATATCCATGACTGCATAAAGAAACTACTGTGCAGCGCTAAGTGCCACAGAAAAGTAATGCGCGCAAGCATTTTAACATTTAGCTTAAATAATTAATCTGCCATTTCAAAAAGCGGACATAACAACCAGTTTCTCATTATTGCCAAACCATGTCTGGGAATTATTTCCATCATTGCAGGAAACTAAAATGTAACATTGCCGCAATTTCCTGTGCTATTAGGGTATAGGTTATTATTTTGTTTTAAATTGTGTGTAAAAAGTGATAAGAAACTTTATTTTTAAAAGTTGATGGTAATTTTAGTTATGCAACATATTTTCTATCGCTTTTTCATAATTTACTCAAAGTTTAAACTGCATGAGATATGCTGTTGCGCCTGTGGACTAAGTTTTCTTAAATTTGTCGAATTTGGAGGGAACAGTCGCTCCCCTAGCCGAAAAAACTAAAAGATTTCGAAAAAACCTCTCGTTCCGAACCTTTCCAAAGCATATACGAATTTTGCTTCCAAACCTTTACGAAATTCTGCCTTTCAAATTCTTTCCGATCTATTTCAGAAGCTTCCCACAAATATTCGTTTCGAACATCTCCGAAATTTTTTCCGAAGTGTCCCACAATTTATTTCGTTAAGAACGTTTCTGGTTTCTTTCCGAATAATTAACTGTAATAAATAAATAATATAAGTTTTCGTACTTAAAAAACAATTGTAGTTTAAATTTTAAATCATTTGTAACTCTATTAAATTGTATGTGCAGAGCAATTAAAAAATTCATATTTTTGACTTGTTAATACAAATATCATAGTTAAACGTCTAAGCTTTACAAATTTTTCAATTAAAAAATTATTTTTAATCATTTTCAAAGATCTGCTGTTTTTAGGCATTTACATTTTAAATCATTTTTTTGATATTTTTAAAATGAACTTTAAATATATAAATAAACCTTAATCGAGTGCAGTTCCGAATAGCTAAATCCTCCGATTTTATTTAAACTCCGTGTACTTACGTACGTTGACCCGTCTCAAAAGGTGTGGGATGGCACCCCTGTGACAGATTACAGAAATCATGTTGGTCCAACCCCTAACCTTTTGCAACGTCTCGTGGGGTAGAAAGCACCACTGTGACTGGTTACAGAAATAATGTTGGCCAAACACCTACCCCTTTCCAAAGTCTCGTGGGAGCGGACGGCAACCCTGTCACTTGTCACAGAAACAAAGTTTTCAAACTCATACCCCTTTCCAACGTCTCATGCAGGGCGGAAAGGCACCCCTAGAACTAGTGACAGAAATAATGATGACCAAGCCCCTACCGATTACAAACGTCTCGTCGTGGGCGAGAAGGAACCCCTGTGACTGGTTACAGAAATACTGTAGGTCAAACACGTACCACTTTGCAACATTTCATTAGGGACAGGAAGGCATCCCTGTGACTGGTTTAAAAAATAATATTGGTTAAACCCCTACCCCTTTGCAACGTCTCAGAAGGGGCAGGAAGGTACCCTGTGACTCGTTAAAGAAATAATGTTGGTCAAATTGCTTTGACCAACAATTGCAAATAATGTTGGTCAAAATCCCTTTGCAAGGTCTCGTGAGGGGGCAGGAAGGCACCCCTGTGACTGGTTACAAAAATTATGTTGGCCAAGCCCCTACCCCTTTCCAACGTCTCGTCGCGGACCCAAAGGCACCCCAGTGACTGGTTAAGGAAATAATTTTGCTCAAACACATACCCCTTTGCACCGTTTCGTGGGGGGCGGAAAGGCACCCTTGTGATTGGTTACAGAAATAATGTCGGTGAAACACATACACCTTTGTAACGTCCGGAGGGGACGGCAAGGCCCTCTGTGACTGGTTACAGAAATAATGTTGATAAAACCCCTACCCCTTCCCAACGTCTCATCGGGGTTGGGAAGGTACCTTAATGACTGGCAACAGAAATAATGTTGATAAAACCCTTACCCCTTTGCAAGGCCACGAAGGAGGCGGGAAGGCACCCCTGTAACTGATGACAGAAATAATTTTCGTCAAATCCCTACCCCGTTGCAACGTCTCGCGTGGGCTGGAAGGCACCCCTGCGACTGGTTAAAGAAGTAATGTTGGTCAAACATCTACCCCTTTGCAACGTCTCGTGAGGGGGTGGAACGTACCCCTGAGACTGATTAAAGAAATAAAATGGGTCAAACCGCTATCCCTCTGCAATGTCTCGTGGGGGGCGGGAAGGCTCCCTTGTGATTGGTTACAAAAATAATGTTGGTCAAACCCTACCCCTTTGCAACGTCTCGTGGGGGCTGGAAGGCACCCCTGTAACTAATTAAAGAAATAATGTTGGTCATACCGATACCCCCCTGTAACGTCTCGTGGGGGGCGGGAAGGCACCCTTGTGATGAGTTACAGAAATAATGTTGGTAAAACCCCTATCCCTTTGCAACGTCTCGTCGTGGGCGGGAGGGCACCCCTTTGAGTAAGTAAAGATAAATGTTTGTCAAACACCTACCTCTTTGCAACACCTCGTAGGGGCAGGTAGACAAACTTGTGATTGGTTACAGAAATAATGTTGGTCAAACCTATACCCTTTTGCAACACAACGTTGCTGGCGGGAAAGCACCCTTGTGATTAGTTACAGAAAGAATGTTGGTAAAGTAGCTACCCCTTTGCAACGTCTCGTCGTGGGCGGGAAGGCACCCCTGTGAGTGGGTAAAGAAAAATGTCAAACACCTACCTCTTTGCAACATCTCGTGGGGGGCGGGAAGGCAAACTTGTGATTGGTTATAGAAATAATGTTGGTTAATCCCATACCCCTATTTATCGTTTCGTAGGAGCGGGAAGGCACCCCAGTGTCTGGTTGCAGAAATAATGTTAATCAAACCCCTACTACTTTACAACCTCTCGTGTGGGCGGGAAGACACCTCTGTGACAGGCTGCGGAAATAGTGTTGGTCAAACCCCTACTCTTTGCATTTCGTCTCGTGGGGGGTGGGTAGACACCCCTGTTACTAGTTACAGAGATAACGTTGGTCAAAACCCTTACCCATTGCAACAACTCGTGAGGGTGAGGTCCAGGCAACCCTGTAACTGAATACAGAAATAATGTTGGCCTAACCCCTACCCCTTTGCAACGTCCAGTGTGGGCTGGAAGGCACCCCTGTGAATGGGGACAGAAATAATGTTAGTCCAACACCTATCATTTTGCAACGTCATGTGGAGGGCTAAAAGGCACCACGGTGAATGGTTACAGAAATAACGTTAGTCAAACCAATACCCTTTGCAACGTCTTTCTGGGTCTAGGCACCCCTATGACTGGTTACAGAAATAATTTAGTCAAATTCCTACCCCTTTTCAACGTCTCGTGGGGGGCGGGAAGGCACCCCAGTGATTGGTGACAGAAATAATGTTGATCAAACACCTTACCCTTTGCAACGTCTCGTGAGGGCGGGAAGGCACCGCTGTGTCTGGTTACGGAAATAATGTTGGTCAAACCCCTAACCCTTTGCAACGTCTCCTGTGGGGTGGGAAGGCACCCCTGTGTCTGGTTACAGAAATAATACTAATCCAACCCCTACCCCTTTGAAACGTCTCGTGGGGGGCTGGAGGGCACCACGGTGAATAGCTACAGAAATAATGTTAGTAAAACCCCTACCACTTTGTAGCGCAACGTTGGTGGCGGAAAGGCACCCCTGTGACTGGTTAGAGAAATAATTTTGGTCAATCCCACACACCTCTCCAACGTCTCGTAGGGGCGTGAAGGCACTCCTGTGACTGGTTACAGAAATAACTTTTTTTCCAACTGCTACCCCTTTCCAACGTCTTGTCGGGACGGCAAAGGCAGCTCAACGATTGGTTATAAAAATAATGATGGTATAAACCCTATCCCGTTGCAACGATTCTTTGAGGGCGGGAGTGCACCCCTGAGACTCTGTAAAGAAAAATGTTGGTCAAACACCTACCTCTTTGGAACGTCTCGAGGGTGGTGTAAAGGCAACCCTGTGACTGGTTAAAGAAATAATGTTTTTTCAACCCCTGCCACATTGCAACGTCTCGTGGGGGCTGAAATGCGACCCTGTGACTGATGAAAGAAATAATTTTAGTTAAACCATAACCCCTTTGCAACGTCGCGTGGGGGGCTGGAAGGCACCACTGTGAATGGTTACAGAAATAATGTTGGTCAAACCCCTACCCCTTTGCAACGTCTCGCTGGGTGCAGGCACCCCTGCGACTGTTTACAGAAATAATTTAGTCAAACTCCTACCCCTTTGAAACGTCTCGTGGAGGCTGGAAGGCACCTCTGTGACTGGTTCAAGAAATAATGTTAGTCAAGCCCCTACCCCTTTCCAACGTCTGGCCAGGGTTGTAAAAGCACCTCAATGACTGGTGACAGAAATATTGTTGGTTAAACACCTACCCCTTTGCAACGTCTTGTTGGGTGCAGGCACCCCTGTGACTGGTTACAGAAATTATTTTGGCCAAGCTCCTACCCCTTTCCAACGTCTCGTCGCGGGCCGAAAGTCACCCCTGTGACAGGTTAAGGAAATATATTTGGACAAACCTCTACCCCTTTCAAACGTTTTGTAGAGGTGCAAAGGCACCACTGTAACTGGTTACGGAAATAATATTGCTCCAACACATACTCTTTCGCACCGTTTCGTGAGGGGCGGTAAGGCACCCTTGTGACCGGTTACAGAAATAATGTCAGTGAAACACATACACCTTTGTAACGTCCGGAGGGGACGGCAAGGCCCTCTGTGACAGGTGACAGAAATAATATTGATAAAACCCCTACCCCTTCCCAACGTCACATCGGGGTCGGGAAGGTACCTTAATGACTGGCAACAGTAATAATGTTGATAAAACCCTTACTCCTTTGAAACACCACGATGGAGGCGGGAAGGCACCCCTGTAACTGATGACAGAAATAATTTTGGTCGAATCCCTACCCTGTTGCAACGTCTCGCGGGAGCTGGAAGGCACCCCTGGACTGGTTAAAGAAGTAATGTTTGTCAAACCTCCAACCCTTTGCAACGTCTCGTGAGGGGCTGGAACGTACCCCTGAGACTGATTAAAGAAATAAAGTGGGTCAAACCGATACCCCTCTGCAACGTCTCGTGGAGGGCGGGAAGGCAAACTTGTGATTGGTTACAGAAATAATGTTAGTCAAACCTATACCCCTTTGCAACACAACGTTGCTGGCGGGAATGCACATTTGTGACTAGTTATAGAAATAATGTTGGTCAATCCCATACCCCTATTTAAAGTTTCGTAGGAGCGGGAAGGCACCCCAGTGTCTGGTTGCAGAAATAATGTTAATCAAACCCCTACTACTTTACAACCTCTCGTGTGGGCGGGAAGACACCTCTGTGACAGGCTACGGAAATAGTTTTGGTCAAACCCTTACCCTTTGCATTTCGTCTCGTGGGGGGTGGTAGACACCCCTGTGACTAGTTACAGAGATAACGTTGGTCAAAACCTTTCCCCATTGCAACAAATCGTGAGGGTGGGGTTCAGGTAACCCTGTAACTGAATACACAAATAATGTTGACCTAACCCCTACACCTTTGCAACGTCTAGTGGGGGCGGGAAGGCACCGCTGTGTCTGGTTACGGAAATAATTCTGATCACACACCTACCCCTTTGCAACGCCTGGTGGGGGGCGATAAGCACCCCTGTGAGTAGGTCAAGAAAAATGTTGGTCAACCACCTACCCCTTTACCAACGTCTCGTTGGATCTGGAATTGACCCCTGTGACTCGTTACAGAAATAATAATAGTAAAACCCCTACCCCTTTGCAACGTCTCGTTGAGGGCAGAAAGGCACCACTGTAACTGGTTTCAGAAATAATGTTAGTTAAACCCCCAACCCTTTGCAACGTCTCGTGTAGAGCGGGAAGGAACCCCAGTGACTGGTGACAGAAATAATGTTGATCAAACACCTGACCCTTTGTAACGTCTCGTGGAGGGCGGGAAGGCACTCCTGTAACTGGTTACATAAATGTTTATCAAACCCCTACCCCTTACCCACGTCAATTGGGGGCGGGACGGCAACGCTGTGAATAGTTACAGAAATAATGTTGGTCAAACACCAACCCCTTTTCAACGTCTCCTGGAGGTCGTGAAGGCTCCGCTGTAACTGGTTATAGAAATAATGTTGGTCAAACAACGTCTCGTGGGGGCTGACAGGCACCCCTGTTACTGGTTACACAAATAATGTTTGTCAAACCCCTTATTGTTTCCAACCTTTAATGTGGGCAGGAAGGCACCTCTGTGACTGGCTACAGAAATAGTGTTGGTCAAACCCCTAACCCTTTGCATTTCGTCTCATAGGGGGTTTGAAGGCACCCCTATCACTGGTTACAGAAAAAATGTTTAAACCACTACCTGTTTGCAACGACTCGTGGGAGGCGTGCAGGCACTCCAGTGACTGGTTACAGAAATAATGCTGGTCAAACACCTACCCCTTTCCAACGTCTCGTAGGGGCGTAAAGGCACTTCTGGGACTGGTTACACAAATAATGTTTGTCAAACCCCTACTTTTTGCCAAACTTTCGTGTGGGCAGGAAAGGACCCCTGTGAATCGTTACAGAAATAATTATGGTAAAACCCCTACCCCTTTGCAACGTCTCGTAGGTATCGGAAAAGCGCCTCAACGACTGGTTACAAAAATAATAATAGTGGTATAACTTCTATACCTTTGCAACGACTCTTTAAGGGCGCGAAGGCACCCCTGTTACTAGTTAAATAAATAATGTTTTTCGAGCCCCTACCCCTTTTAAACGTCTCATCGGGGTCGGGAAGGCAGCTCAATGACTCGTGACAGAAATAATGTTAGTAAAACACCTATACCTTTGCAACGTCTCGCGGGGGACGGAAAGGCACCCCTGTGACTGGTTACAGAAATAATGTAAGTCTAACCCCTACCCCTTTGTAACATCTCGTCGGGGTCGGGAAGATACCTCAATGACTGCTTACAGAAATAATGTTTGTCAAACCTCTACCGCAGTGCATTACAACTCGCGAAGTGTTGGAAAGGCAGCCCTGTGACTGGTTTAAGAAATAATGTTGGTCAAACACCAACAACTTTGTAAAGTATCGTGGGGTTCGGGAAGGCTTACCTGTAACTGGTCACAGAAATAATGGTCAATCCCATATCCCTTTTTTAATGCCTCGTAGTGGCGGGAAGGCACACCTGTGTCTGGTTACAGAAATAATGTCGGTCAAACGCCCAACCCTTTGCAACGTCTCCTGTTGGGCGGGAAGACACTCTGTGTCTGTGTAAAAAAATAATGTTGGTCCAACCCCTACTCCTTTCCAACGTCTCGTTGGGATCGGGAAGGCGCCTTAACAAATGGTTACAGAAATAATAATGGTATAAACCCTATCCCGTTGCAACGACTCTTTCAGGGCGGGAAGGCACCCCTGTGACAGGCTACAGAAATAATTATGGTAAAATCTCTACCCGTTAGCAACGTCTCGTTGATGGCGGGAAGGCACCGCTGTGACTGTTTACGGAAATAATTCTGATAAAACACCTACCCCTTTGTAACGCCTTGTGGGGGGCGGAAGGCACCCCTGTGAGTGTGTCAAGAGAAATGTTGGTCAGCCACCTACCCCTTTCCAACGTCTTGTTGGGGTGGGAAGTCACGTTGGGATCGGGAAGGAGCGTCAACGACTGGTTACAGAAATAATGATGGTATAACTTTTATTTCCTTGCAACAACTCTTTGTCGGCGCAAAGGCATCCCTGTGACTGGTTGAAGAAATAATGTTTGTCGAGCCCCTATCCCTTTCCAACGTCTCGTGCGGGTGGGAAGGCACCTTTGTGACTGGTTACACAAATAATGTTTGTCAAACACCTACTCCTTTTCGACCTCTCGTGTGGGCAGGAAGGCAGCTCTGTGACTGGCTACCGAAATAATGTTGGTCAAACCCCTAACCTTTTGTATTTCGTCTCATACGGGGTTTGAAGACACCCCTGTGACGGCTTACAGAAATAATGTTGGTCAAACACCTACCCCTTTGCAACGACTCGTGGGGAGCGTGCAGGTACGCCAGTGACTGGTTACAGAAATAATGCTAATCAAACCCCTACCCCTTTGCAACGTCTCGTGGGGGCTGAGAGGCACCCCTGCGACTGGTTAAAACAATAAGTTTTGTGAAACACCTACCCCTTTGCAACGCCTCGTCAGGGTCGAGAAGGTCCCTCAATGACTGGCTACAGAAATAATGTTGGTAAAACCCCCCACACCTTGGCAACGCCACGATGAAGGCGGGAAGTTATCCCTGTGACTGGTGACAGAAATAATTTCGGTTAAACACCTACGCCTTTGCAACGTCTTGTGTGGAACGGTAAGGCACGCCTGTGACTGGTTACAGAAATATTAATGGCCAAGCCCCTACAGCTTTCCCTCGTCTCGCCGAGGGCGGGAAAACACACCTGTGAATGGGTAAAGAAAAATGTTGTTCAAATACCTACCGCTTTGCAACGTCTCGTGGGTGGCGTGAAGGCAACCCTGTGACTAGTTAAAGAAATAATGTCGGTCATACCCCTACCACTTTGCAGCGTCTCATGAGGAGAGGAAGGCTCTTCAACGACCGGATACAGAAATAATAATGGTATAACCCCTATACCTTTGCAACGTCTTTCTGAGGGCGGGAAGGCTCTTCTGTGTCTGGTTACAGAAATACTGTTTTTCTAACACCTACGCCTATCCAACGTCTCGTGGGACGGGAAGGCACTCCTGTGACTGGTTACAGAAATAATGTTGGTCAAACACCAACCACTTTGCAAAGTCTCGTAAAGGTCGGGAAGGCTTCCCCCGTAACTAGTCACAGAAATAATCGTCAATCCCATATCCCTTTCCATTGTCTCGTAGGGGCGGGAAGGCACCCCTGTGTCTGGTTACAGAAATAATGTTGGTCAAACCCCTAATTCTTTGCAACGTCTTCTGTGGGGCGGGAAGGCACCCCTGTGTCTGCTTACAGAAATAATATTAGTCCAACCCCTACCCCTTTGAAACGTCTCGTGTGGGGCTGGAAGGCACCACGGTAAATGGCTACAGAAATAATGTTAGTAAAGCCCCTACCACTTTGCAGCGCAACGTTGGTGGCGGGAAGCCTTCCCTGTGACTCGTTAGAGAAATAATTTTGGTCAATCCCACACACCTCTCCAACGTCTCGTAGGGGCGTGAAGGCACTCCTGTGACTGGTTACAGAAATAACGTTAGTCTAACCCCTACCCCTTTCCAACGTCCTGTCGGGACCGGAAAGGAACCTCAACGATTAGTTACAAAAATAATAATGGTATAAACCCTATCCCGTTGGAATGATTTTTTTAGGGCGGAAGGCACCCCTGTGACTGGGTAAAGAAAAATGTTGGTCAAACACCTACCTCTTGGGAACGTCTCGAGGGTGGCGTGAAGGCATCCCTGTGATTGGTTAAAGAAATAATGTTGTTCAAACCCCTACCACTTTGCAACGTCTCGTGGGGGCAGAAAAGCACCCCTGTGACTTTTGCAACGTCTCGTGGGGTGCTGAAAGGCACCACGGTGAATGGTTACAGAAATAATGTTGGTCAAACCCCTACCCCTTTGCAACGTCTCGCTGGGTGCAGGCATCCCTGTGACTGGTTACAAAAATAATTTAGTCAAACTCCTACCCCTTTGCAACGCCTCAAGCCGGGCGTGAAGGCACCCCAGTGACTGGTGACAGAAATGATGTTGATCAAACCCCTAACACTTTGCAACGTTTTGTGGGGGGGAAGACACCCCTGTAACTGGTTACAGAAATGTTTATTAAACCCCTACCTTTTCCAACGTCTCGTGGGGGCGGAAAGGCACCTTTGTGACTGGTGAAAGAAATAATTTTCGTCAAACACCTATTCCTATGCAACGTCTCGTGGTGCCTGGAAGGCACCCCTGTGACTGATTAAAGCAATAATGTTGGTCATACTTCTACCTCTCCGCAACGTCTCGTGAAGGGTAGGAAGGTTAGCCAAACCCCTACCCCTCCTCAATGTCTGGTCGTGGGTGGGAAGGCACCCCTGTGACTGATTAAAGGAAAAGTTGGTCAAACCGCTACCCCACTGCAATGTCTCGTAGGGATCGGGAAGGCACCTTTGTGAATGGTTACATAAATTATGTTGGTCAAACCCTACCCCTTTGCAACGTCTCGTGTGGTGTGGAAGGTAGGCTGGGGCGAAAAACCAACATTGTGCGTCCAGGAAACGCTTGGGTGCGGAAAAGTGGCCCAGTCCAATCCGAAAGTCAGCGCACTTTTAAATTTTGAAATCGGATAATATCTTCAGTCTGTTCTTTGAGGGTGAAATCTCGAAATTTCACTA
>JBAGKK010511134.1:0-13971 GCA_037177015.1 Euceroptres primus | reverse complement strand
CTTTCGCCTACAGAATGTTTTCACTCCTTACATTTGCAAGTGATTTAATGTATGTAAGCCGCTACGTGTCCACACTGTATATTGATTTTAAACAAATTCTTGTAAGTAATTAACATTTTTCAATTTCTACAAGTTTTTTTGTACTAACTTTGCCCTTTTGCAGCTTCTAGGGAAAAAATTGCAGAAATTTATAATTAGGTCTTCGAAATTCCATAGACCTTTCGAAATAACTTTAAAATTTTAAAAATGATCATTATTTTCGGAGTTATTATCATTTTTTTAAAAGATCGAAAATTGAAGGTTTTTAGCAATATCTTTTTATATAATTAACATATTGCCTTCACCTTAAGCTTGTTCGGCGCAGAATTTTATTAGTTTTTTTCCTACTCTGGGGGAAAAATTTTAAATGTAATTTTACAAAAATTATAACCCTTTAGTATTTTCTGAAAAAACAGCCGTACCGATAACTACCAGCAGTAGTGTACTTGATGAAATAAACATTTGAAAGATTACTGGAGAGACATATTTCTGTCTTTATTTTTTAATTGTACAGTTAATTTGTGTTATTTGAGTTGTAAAACACCCTATAAATTATAAATTCAGTCACAATGAATACTAAACAATGTTTATGTTCACCTAGGATCTGGAGCAGAAGAGGGCAGGACAATATTTCTTTTTAGAAGAATGATAACGAAAAGATGTCTGGAATAGAGGGACTCCTCGGTAGATTGACTGAGTCAACGTTCAGCTCAGCAGTCTTTACTTATGAAATACATTAAAAATATGAACGCATAAAATGAATATACTAAAATAAGATCATTATAATTCAGGTAGGAAGTTAATAAAACTTTCCACTAATATCGGACTTCTATGTCTCCTACCAGGCATATATTTTTGTACGATATTTTTTAAAATATGTATTGCCTTAGGTGAATTATTCAGCATTTTTGCAACATTGCAAAATAAGATTCATCAATTGCGACGTAGGATCCAAAGACAGGTAGAGTCAGTGCACGCTAACTAGTAAGGTGGATTAGGTTTTAAAAACAGGATTGAAAAATACATTTACAATCAAAAATAAATTTTATTTGCAGTAAATTAATTAATTAGTTCAATTCTTTGACAACAAAAATGCATAATATAATTATAATTCATATGATTTGTGAGACTTTTTTAAAATGTACAATTGTCATTAAAATTAAAATCTAGGAATGTGGCTTGGTGACCCTTCCTGCTTCTGAATAGGAAGTAATTTGACGAAAATTCGACTTTTTCCTTAATGTAGATTTCCTGATAACACTGGTCAATAAAGATGGTCCTAAACTTTCTGTCCTAGAAATTATTAACAGTTTGTAAACTTAATATTTCTAACGTTTTTGGGGCTGTTTTTGTCATTTTTAGAGATGCATCTCTTGAAGTACAGGTCCTATTAACTTCTCTATGTCAGGCCTACACAGCAAGGGGAGTTTTCCTCACGGGACAGATGTGGCATTTCCCCCACTACTGCTCTCTCCTCAGGTTGAGGGTAGGGCTGGGACTTCATGGCGGACTTCATAGTTGTATATTTACTCGGATACTCGGGGACCCGAGATCACGAGTATTACCCGGGAATCCGAGTACCCGGGTAATAACTGAAAACTCGGATAATACCCGGATATCCGGGTACTCGACGAATTTTTCTGAATTTTAAAGATTTCTCATTCGATATGAAGTTTCAAGTGAAAAGAAAACAAAAAATACACGCGCATTAATTTCATAACCCTTATTTGAGGATCAAACGAAGTCACGAAAATGTCAGAACGCCCAGAGCGTAAAAAACCAAGTTGGGTTTGGGAATTTGTGTCACAATGGCCAAATGGTCTATTTGCACAATGCACAATATGCAAGAAATCATAAGATCGTATAATCATTCGACGTGGGCTTTAAATAAACACCTGCGTTACGTGCATTCACTAAAGCCAAAAGAACAGAGGTATGTGAAAGTGTGCAATTTCTTAAGTTCATTTTAATGATAAAATATTTTTATCTAATTTATTTCCTTTATGATACGATCAATTATTATCATAACTATATAAGAAATTATAACTACTTCGTCAGCCTGTATAAAAATTAAAGTAAATCCGGTGTAATTTTATAAATTTAATTGTGTATATGAAGTGTGGAATGAGGTGATGGAAACAACACAAAAAAGTTTTTTTCATCTAAGTTATTAATTTCTATAATTTTTAACATTTTTTAAACCAATATTTGATTTTTAATTTCAAAACAAAGTAAAAAATGTATAGGATATATTTCATCATATTTCATCATCTTTGAAGTAAAAACTACCCTATTGGGAAAATCTCATTCCATGTTCTCTTTAGCTCTAATGAAAAAGAAGATATTGATCAAGACCATGTAGTCAGCGAAAATGAGCAAGAAAAAGATGCACCTTATGAGTTGGCCCAAGTTTTGAAAAAGATACGAATGAGTATTCTAAAACAAAAATGTGGAGTGGTTCGACAGGAAGAAATATCAAAGGCGTTAAGCTCTATGATTAAAAAGAAACAATTATCGATCTCGATCGTTTCCAGCGATGGACTACATGATTTCCTTAGTGCAATTGCTCCTGATTACGTAATTCCTTATTACAACGCCATGTTGAAGCGATTGAAATTAGAAAATGCTATAAAGGGACAGAGAATTAGAGATGATATTTCTAAATGCGAAACAGCAACGCTTTCCATAGATGACTGGCTATCGAGCAAAAATGATCCATATATATTAGTGAAGCTTCATTACATAAATGCGGAATGGAAATTGAAGACTTGGTCTCTTTCTTGTGGAAGGATTGAAGACAATCCATCAGAAACCAGTTTAGCAGTAGTTCTAACACGTGTTATTAAAGAATGGGATTTAAAGAATAAGGTGAATTCAATTGTTCATAATGCATTTAACATCTAGACGTCAGCGTTTTTCAAAGATATGTTTGAAAATAACATTCGTTGTGCGACCGAGCTGATTCAAAATAGTGTTCACAATGCATTGGTTTGTTTTGAGGGTTTCGAAAAAATCGTTTGTTACTTTGAAGAATCTGATGAAGCAGCGTCATCTTTGGTAAAAAAAAAACAGATAATGTTAGAATTAACGCCTGAAAAATTGATAGAAGGACACCTTGATAGGTTAGATTTGCTCTATGACATGTTCAATACGTTATTAGAGAATCGTATACCTATTGCTGCGGTTTTATCTGATAAGGCGGGAAAAGACTTGATAACTGGGCGATTTGAACTGTCTGATATGCAATGAAAACTTGTCAAAAATTTAGTAACTTTACTTTTTCCATTGCAATCAGCAATTAAAATACTTTGCACTCATTCAGAAGTCACAATTTCTGCGGTTCGGCCAATAATTGGAGGCCTCTTACGGAATCACTTGATAATTGAAGTATCAGATGATAAATCTGTTAAACAATTTAAGGAAGAAGTTTCAGACAAACTAAGATTGGCATTTGAAATGGACAATGATGAATGAGATGCAGTTTCTGTTCATCAGATTGCCACTTTCTTTGATCCTAGACATAAGAAGTTATTACATGCTGAATTTACAGATGAAGGGAGGCAACAAATTTTCCGAAATGTTCAAAAAATTTTACGGAAATTTCACCTGAAGAAACGGAAGATTCTGATCGCCACTGACTTCCTTCTCAACAATACATCCAGTAATAAGAGTCCTCAAATGCAGTATAATATGTATTTAGCTGAAATGAAAATCAACTATGGCGTGAATCCTCTAGAATGGTGGAAAAATCACGATTTGATGTACCCTTCAATGGCTAAATTAGCCAAAAAAATTTTGGCCGTACCCTCTTCATTAGCGAAATCCGTTATTCCTTCAGTAATCCGTTTTCTGCAGATGGACCGGCCATAGCAGCAAAAAGAAACTGCCTATCTCCAGACACTATCAGCTTTTTAATACCCATGAATCAAAATAAAGAGTACACTTAAGCTTTTGGATTTTTTTCAAATATGCTTTCATATTTTTGTATCAAATTCAATTAATTTGTTCTTGTTATTATGCACTGAATGTTTATCTACTAAAATAAAAATGTTTTATGGAAGATAAGTTTATCAATTTCATGCGGTGAAAAAAAAAAATTATTTTTAGAGACTCCATACACCACCGTCAAGAATTAAGAGACCACCTTTTTTGAATGATTTCTCTTAATTTAAAAAATATGAAAAATAACTTTTTCTCTTTCAGAGTGACCGCTAGACTTGGTTTTAAAAATTCCCTGACTTTTCTGGTAACCAATTTTTTTAGTTTCGCTGACCAATAATATTTATTTAACAGAATTAAAATCCTTTTATGTAAATCTTATGAAATTCCGTAAATGAAGAATCTAGAAATTTCATGAAAACCCGAAAAAGCTCGCTATGTATTCTTGAATTACCTTTTCGCAATCTTAAATAATACAAATAATATTAGTTGTAATTACCTACTATATAACGCGACGGTCTCAAAATGTACCATTTAGGAAATATCTCAGCATTTGTACAAGGTATTATTGGTCCATGTATTTGCAGTAATTATGTAGTAACCCATATTGTAGCCACTGACTGTTGGGCTTATGATTTTTCAGAATAAAATAAATAAAAATCTGGTAAAATCCCTAGAAAATAAGAAATCCTTTAAAATTACAGAAAATTCCCAGAAATCTTTTAGAATCCGTTAAATATATTTTTTATTTGGTTGAAATCTTTTTCATCCTTTTCAATTTGAATTGTTAACCCTTAGTTGGAATTAGGGGTCACTGTGATCCCACGCCTGACGTTACCTCAAAAATTCTCATGCTACGCAAGTTAAATTATTTACGTATTTAACCATTTTTTTCGCAGAATGAATTATACTACAAGAAAGTTTAACTCTTGAACTTCAAAAAAGGTCTCAAGTGTGTTTTTGAAATAACGTGTTTTTGTTTTTGAAATAATTTCAAAGTTAGCATGGCCTCATATGCCAACTATGTAATTCTAGGGAGGTGTGCCAACTAAGGATTAACTATCTTCAATTCCTTAAATCCCGAGAAATCCTGTTTAATCACAATTTCTCACAATCCCGTATAATATTTTGAGATACCTTAAAATCCAAGAAAATTTTGAAACTTCTTGAAATTTTGTGAAATATCTTTAAATCTTTGAAATCATCGCGTAATTCAATATCTTATTATCTTTATAAAAAATCCTTTACATTTCTCAGACTTTCCCTGACCAATAAAATTCCATAATTTTTCCATGAATTCCAGGTTTTCTCTGACAGGCGGCCACTCTGCCTTTAAAATAAAAATAATAATAAAGGAAATTTTGAACATTTTATTAAATTTTAGTTCACTTCTGAAATAATTAACATTTTTAACCTTCTTAAACATAGATTTCTCTATGCTTCATTGTGCAATGTGATTTTACTTATAGTTTGCTAAAAGACCCCGATTTTGATACAGAAAAATCAGTATTTCGGCTTTTTCTGGTGAAAGGCAGTTACGCTTTGGCGACACAATATTTTCAACTGTTGAAAACGTTTTTTCAGAGCTAGATGAAGAGCATGGTATTGCTAAATATTATTTTGTCAAGACAGCTAACGTTGGATATTTCTGGGAATGATATTTCCACCACAATAATGGATTTCTGTTTTGATCAGTTTCTGCCTGTGCCATGTACAATTCGTATTCAGATACCACGTGCTTTAATTTATCCTGCCCTTGGGGTTACAAAATAAAATCTATAGGCGTTCTTTGTTTTTAAAGATTCTGCAATAAGCACATCCTTCATCAATTCTTGGATATGCTTCCTTATTTTTAATAAATAATTATTTTATTTGCTCAAATAACAATTAGTTTACAAACTCATCACGGAGTTGGTAGTAGGTCGGATTCTGATCTATTAATTCACACCTTTTCTGCTTGATTTTTAGGATTGGATGAAGATTTATTTAAGAATATAGTAGGCTGTGTTTTAAAATACTATTATTTATTTTACGTCAAAGAAATTATAAGGATGCACAAATTAAATGGAGAGTATGTGTGTTGTGTGAATGTGATTGCGTGAATTCGAAAATTTCTTATACATTACCACAGACTCCTCAGGAAAGAATTGAGGTGTTTAGAATAGATTTATTCACGACTTAAACTACTTCCTTAATAGGAAGGCAAGGTTTATAAATTTAAATTAAGATTTTAATTTCCATTTAGTTTAAATTTCAAATACAATCCGCGGACAAATGGAAATTATTAAAATCCGAGGGATTAGTATCCTATAATTCACTTAAATTTAGGCTTCCCCGTATGAGGTGGAAAAGGTCTTCTCGTTTTTAATTTTATTGCTTAACGTCGAGAAACTGACCAACGAAAAACCGAAGAATTTAGCAAAAAAAACCGCTGAGACAGATTGCGACGGGCGATACCGATTTTTCGGGGAGCGAAGTTTCTCCTAAAACGTATGGACGGGTTATGCGCTCAGACTAATTGTTGCACCTAAGAAGACAACTAGTCTAAGACATAAGTCTAATTAGGTGGGGAGGACTCCCTTTCGCGGACGCATTGCACCTATGCTGGCCAGCGCGGTTGCGAACTGCCGAATTACATTTCCCACGCTAATAATGTGTTCTGATACTGCGCTTGACAACTGCAAACGGAAGTAAGCATCTTTCGGAATTTGATGACCTCAGCATATTCTTATTTCATGCTTTTCCAGAATCGATAATTAAAATGTTTATTGGGATTGAGATTTGTCAGTAGGGTTAAATTATAATTATCCGTGAATGGATGATTATTTAATAATAATTCAGTCAAGTCGACTGATTATCTGTTATTGATCAGTATTTAGGATTTTAAATACTGATCAATAAATTTAATCAATTTTTTTGCTTGCTTATTCAGCTTTGTTGAAATTTTCTGGAATTTATTACAGGCAATAATAATAGCAGCATCGATATTGATTTTCAATCGATGAGAAATGATAACTCATTTAATCTGGCCGCAAGTCTTTTGACTAATGCAATCAGCGAAAGTAGTCCATGTATCTTCGGGGTTTATTTGTATGTTAATTTTGGTTCTAGTTTCATTGATAATGATGTTAATAAAAGTTAAATAAAATAATAATAAAGGCCTTTCCTCGACATCTCCACTCTTTCTAGGAGTCTGTTTACAATTATTAAGATTGAATTTAGAAGTGGAATTTTATGGTGTGTGTCTAAAATGATTATTACAATAAATATAAAATAGTCGTGTCATCATTTTCTGATCGCACGCTGGCGCACCCGCAACGCAGTTGCTCACACACACACACACACACTTGCAACAAACTCACATAATACGCTCGGCGTGTTTAGGCGCTCGCATGTATTGGTGTACAGGTGGAGTGCACATACTCTTCATTGCATATCGAAAATTAATTGGTTTAACCCATATAAGATTTCAATATTAGTTATAAAAGAAGAGTTTTATATTATGAGCAATGCCATAGAAACACTCAATTACAAATATATCTGATTATCCTTAATAAAACTTTAGTAACAACTTAAAAAATAAATATATGGCTTTGCCCATCACAATATATCTCTATGTATTTTGACGCGCTAAATCTGAATCCGCCATCAGAATTAGCCCAATGGTTCTCTGTTTGGCCCCAACCTCAAAAAACACCTTAAAATTGCTAAAATGGACCGATTTGCTTGTACAAAATCGAAGCAGACACATATTGATGCATTTTTGGGGTCACTGAATCTAATCAGACTACCCTACTGAAAAACGAAACGTCAAAAACGAAATCGAAAACGACGTGAAAAACGTCAAAAAAGACGTCGAGAAGGACGTTGAAAGCCTTGTCGAAAACGGTGTCAAAAAAGACGATCTGAAATTATGTCGTTTAGGACGATGCTTTTGTTTCAAGACAACTTTTTCTCTGAGTGAAAAATAATTTCAGAAACTTTTTCAGAGAACCACGTTTTGAACCACGTGAAAATCGTTTTTACACAAACGGAATGATTTGGCTGCAAGATTAGGTGAAGTTTGTCCCAAAAGGATAATTTTTGTTGCGAAAAGATTCTTTTTGTGACAAATAAAAATCCTCTCAACCTTAAATGTAAGAGGAACTTCTATTTGTGTCAAAAAGCGTTCATGCTGTCATGTCAGGCACAGGTAAGGGACCGTACTTAAATTACGTAACAGCTCAAAGGGGGGGAGGGGTCGAGAGATTCCGTTACGATTTGTTACAGTAGGGGAGGAGGGGTCTTTCATCCTTGTACGTAATTTTTGGAAATTTGCAAATGAAACAAATAACTCGCAGTGATTGTACAGATGTACCCTTCACATCAAGCTTGGTCTGATGAAGCAATTCATTAAAGCCTTAGATACGAGTGGCCAATGCTTTACGTATATAGGGCAAAAATTCCCAACTATTTCTGATGCTAAATTGAAAGAAGGTGAATTCGATGAACCACAGATTCGAACGTTATTCAGGAACACGAATTTTGTCACTCAAATGACGGACATTGAAAAGGAAGCTTGGAAAAGTTTCAAAGCAGTAGCGACGAATTTCCTAGGTAACAATAAAAGTCCCGACTACCAAAAAATGGTGGGCAAGATGGTTAAGAACTTTCAAAAGCTGGGGTGTTTGATGAATTTAAAATTACACTTTCTCGATTCACATCTGGATAGGTTTCCCGAAAATGTTGGAGATTACAGCGAAGAACAAGGAGAACGATTTCATCAAGATATGAAAATGATGGAACAACGATATCAGGATAGATGGGATGAAGTCATGATGGCTGATTTTTGCTGGATGCTAAAGAGAGAAACGAATATGAGCGGGAAAAAACGTAAGCGAAACCCTTTGCATAAATTCTTTGAAGAAAAAAGAACACGATATAGTAGGAAGAAAATAGACTAAAGACAATTTGTCAGTTAAATTGATGTTCATTGCAAGCTAGATTTCATTAGAACAAAAGATAAAAATATAAATTGTGGCCCCGAGTTCGAAAATTGCGACGCGGAAAACATCTAAATGTTTTCTTTTTTAATTACAGGTTCTCTTTTTCAATTACAAAATTAGCTGCTTTCAGGGATTAGAGGTATTTTTTAAGTAAGATTTAATTGTCTTGAGGTTAAGAATATATTGTAACCTAGTAGGTTTCACAAAACCGTAAAATTGGACTCGGATACCCCGAGAAGGTATAGAAATGTGGTGAGGTCCCAGCTTCAGCGCATTAAAAATGTCATTTCGATGGATTTAAGGTATTCTTTGAGGTTATGTTCAACGGTTTTCAGGTTATGAAGGAATTCTTTCCTGATTAGCTTGTAAAATAGTTTGATTAGACTCAGTGACCCCAAAAATGCATCAATATGTGTGATTCGATTTTGTACAAGCAAAACGGGCCATTTTAGCGATTTTAAGGTTTTTTTTTAGTTTAGGGCCAAACAGAGACCCGTTGGGCTAATTCTGATGGCGGATTCAGATTCAGCGCGTCATAATACATAGGAATATATATGTCTCGTTCCCAGATCAAGATACTTTTCTTTTTTTGGTGTTTTTTGAGGTTAGGGTCAAACCGAGACCCGTTGGACCAATTCTGATATCATCAAAATACATAGGAATATATATGTCTCGTTCCCAAATCAAGATACGTTTTTTTTCGTGTTTTTTGAGGTTAGGGTCAAACCAAGACCTGTTGGGCCAATTCTGATGGCGGATTCGGATTCAACGCGTCAAAATACATATGTCTTGTTACCAGATCAAGATACTTTTTTTTTATGTGGCTGTGTAATCTAAAAGTCCTTTTATTACGGGCCGGACCATCGAAATTGTAGCATTAGATTGAGAAGAGAACAAGGTCGTTGCAATCTGTAGTGTGGATGTAATACCTTCACCAGTCTGCCAATTAATTTCCAGTCTTCATTCGTCAATGTGAATTTATTTGCTTGATCTTATTTGGTAACCTGCCGATCGGAAATTACTACAGTTACAGGAACTAGATTTTTCAAAAATCTTATTAACATAAGAAAGGTTGAATTCCATCTGGTAGGGCAGCTTTGAATTAGTTTCCTTATTTTTAACTTTAATTCCACTTGGTTTTCCCTTAAGCAGTAGTAACAACATTAGAGTGATGAAAATACGTAACTATTCTGTGGATCTTCTTACAAATTCTCTTAATTCTTTTTTTCGAATTAAGGCCTTTGTTAACAGAAAGTTGTACGGTGTGATCAGAACAAGAGACATTGTGCTCAACTTCATCAAGCAAATTCACTGCAGCTGTGACAACAGCTGCATTGTCGTGTACAACTGAGCTTACTTTTCCTTCCAAATTCCAATCTTCAATTACCTTCTCTAAATTACTTGCTAAATTAATCGCATTTGGCCGTTTATCTAAATGTTTTGCACTTAGAGCAAAACATCTAATTTTCCAGTCTTCGTCAATACAATGAATTGTCACTGATACATGATGCTCTTGATGACCATTCATTCGTATCTAAAGACACACTACGAGTTTTCGAGATATCTCTTTTTAGAATTCGAACCACATGATTATACGCTTCATAAATCTTTTTCCAGATCGTTCTTTCGCAAGATACTTGATAACCTGATTCCATAATGCCCATAAAGTTACGAAAACCTTGACTTGAAATAATTGATGCGGGCAATTGATTTAAAATTATCAGTTGAGTTGTTGCTCGAGTAATTATTTCGCGACGTTCAGAGGAGTATTCCTCAACAATTTTCCGTTTCCATTTCCTTGGTGGCCCATTTAAGAAAATGAAAAAGAAACTTTCCTATTTTAAGACTTAAAGAAAATATTGCAGCATAGTGAAAAAAGAAAAAAAAAACACATTATCACAAAAGCAAATAAGAATTATTTTAATCTAAGAAAAATAAAATACGATAGCTTTGCATTTGTAAAATTTTCTAATAGGTTAAGCAGTAACTTACTTTGAATTTAAGTTTGTCACTTTGGGCCCTAAATTGTGCTTGTGTAATAAGTGATGGCTTAGGAATGACGTTGAGTTTTCATACGAAAATATTTCGCCGCAAATATAACACTTTATCACAAAATAATCCCTTATCGAACTTGGTCGTTGAGTTGACATGCTGTCGAATTGAATGAAGGGTTATCTGAAATTTGTGATCATGTTACCTTTTGTTTCACTATATTCCTGATACCCGAAACTTACCCGGGTATTACCCAACTACCCGGGTATCCGGGTACCCGATATTTAGGTTATTACCCGGGTACTCTTGCTCTCGGGTACTCGCCCGAGTTCTCGGGTTACCGGGTTTTGGTAAAGTCAGAGCCCTAGTTGAAAGAGCTCGGGTGGAGTGGTTGTCGTGTGGTATCTCCTCGCCTCGCTCCTCATTTACGTCATGAAAGTGAAGAGAGACCATGTGACATTACTACCACCCTAATTCTCTGAACCTGAGGAGAGAGCAGTAGTGGCCAAAAAAATTTTTGAAATTGATTAATATTGGATCCTGTTTGCGCAACGGTATCAAAGTTTTGAATTTTGACCAATTTTTTTACTTCGTTAATACGTTTTAAAAGATGTGTATGTGTATGTCGATTTCGAAATCGATATTCATTTCAGAGCGGCACAAATTTACGAATGGTGAACGACAAGGCAAAGAAGAAAGTAAATAAAAGGCGGTTATAATTTATAAGTTAGCTTCAAAAACGACTTTTCGTCTACCTTCTGGATCTTCTCAAATTAATAATAAAGTTAATAAAAACAAAAACAAACAACATTTTTTACTATCTGCTCAAATGCCACATATTTTCGTCCCCACGACGAGTGCTCTCCTCTGATTTCTGTGACGTGGAGCGCTCGTGAGCACTTGTGAGCACCCGTGGTGGGGACGAAAACATGTGGCATTTGAGCAGATTTCCCCAGTCCTGCTTTAAAGCATTCAAATGAAGACACGAGTATGACAACTCGGTAAAGATCAACAATGAAATTTTACAAGATGATCAAGGAATGTTTTCTGAAATAGGCTTTAAAATATAAAATTCTGATAAAATTATAGAAGCATGTGATTTTTACCGAGTTTTCCACCTCATGGATTTTAAACTCCTTATTTAACAGTTTAAAGCGCGAAAATGTAGTAAGCACTTTTTCGAGCCTGTTAAATATAAACAATATATGAATTCTTTGATATGTCAAATTATCGAAGAATGTACGTACTAGAGGAGTTTATGAAATTATGAGAATCACAACTCCGTAAAGACCAAAAATGAAATTGATTTACAGACTATAAAATATAAAACTCGAAAAAAATTGTAGAAGTCTGTCAAAAGTATGTGCAATGCTTCAGAAAGTTGCAAACATACAAAAAAAATTTATTTTGTGTTTGGGAAAGGAAACACCAAATGGTCTTTACCGAGTTGGCAAGCTCATAATTGTAATATTTTTATGTACTTTAAGTTTTAATTCAAAAAATTTTTAATTTAGCTTTTAGGAAAACATTTTTAAGAACTGAACTCAAAAGCGATCATAATTGAAAATTTTCTAATTAGAAAGCACAAGAAGCCTTTAAAAATTTTCACAAAAGAAATGAAAACGTCAAAGACTGTCAGCCACTAATTAAATTATTTAGAATTCTAAAACATCAAAACCTTTAATGCATCCAAATTTGTAAGTAAAACATTTGAGTAAAAATTGAAAAACACTCTAAAATTGAAACAATCATCATGAGTAGTCATTCAAAATTTATAAAAAACAAATTAGCAGAAGAATTTAAAATGTAACAGAAATGTAAATACCTAAAAATTGAAATGATAACAAATTTAAAAGCACCCGCATTTTGAGGGCTTCAAAATTTAATATCAGTTGTTTCTTGAACCGCCTTGGACTATGATATTTTCGGGGAAACATTTCGTTTCCAAATAGTTAAAATCATTTTGGTATTCTCAATTAAACCCAATAGAGTACAAAATCCAAAATGAAGAGATCAAGAAACACACTTCTGAAAGAAATCATTATTTGAAGGCGATTGACACAACATAACTAAAATCCCTAACTAAAATTGAGAAATAATGACAGCAAAATTTTAGAAACGATACTCATTAGGGTGCCTTTAAATCAGAAACATCTTTCTTTTGGTGAGAAAATGATCCCCTATTTTTTTTTAGATTAAAAAAAATGTTTAGAGCTCGCTACGTAGGTTTTTGTGCCAAAAACACGACTTTTTAATCCTCTGTAACACTATTTTTACTAACGCCGTCACACCTCTAGATTCATTTTTTCCACCCACCTTTATTTTTCATTCTAAGCTGCCAAAAAATCTGAAAAAATTCGGGTATACTTCTGAAAATCTGGACTATATTATCCAATAGCTTTTAGAGTTGAATATTCAAAGGTTTTTAAAATAAAAATCGTAATGTATAAAGAGATATTTGAACCTGAAATTTTATTTGTGCCTAAATGGAACCAAGTGTGTTACGGAGGTTTAACTTTTTAGAACTTTAATTTCTACAATTTTTATTGTTCCATCTTGTGCAATGCGTAGAATACTTCATCGGGGTGTCTTATCACCTTCACATTTTTTTCGTTTGAAAAGAATAATAAGTCGGGCATTAACAGCCTTTAAGTTGGGATTTTATGACAAAGTGGAGATTAAAAGGCCAAAACCAAACCTAAATTTTTTTTTTAAATGATGAAACTTTCAGGAAATATTACTTACTGACAACAATTTCTGGTATTGGAAAGAAAATTTAAGCAATAGTTGTCCCACAATTATAAAATAAATTTTTTTTTTTAAATTAAAACTCAATCCATTCTTGTAAAAGGAAAGGCTGTGATGTCTCAGTATTTTATGTTTAGTTCAAAAAATCATTTTCTAACTAATAAATAACGGTTGTAACATACCTCCATCATTACAAACAGAACCGACGGGCGCGACCCTCAATGGGATATTACAAATTTTGGGATATGCTGATGATCTTGATATACTC
>JBAGKK010511103.1:998-13977 GCA_037177015.1 Euceroptres primus | reverse complement strand
ATGTAAAGATATAAATATCTTTTTCTGTATGGCATATAAAAAATTTTCACGCAAACGTTTTCAATAGATTTTTCGCAATTTTTCGAATGAAATAAAAAGAATTATGAAAAACTCAAAACTTAGCCATAATTTTTGAAAATTAAAAATATTTTTGACTTTTTCTGAGTTTGACCCTTCTTTTTCTTTCTTTTTCAACTAAAAATAAAGCTTGAGATGGTTACTTTCAGATCCTTGAATAGCAAAATGTCTTTTTTTTTGTTTTTGAAAAATTGAATTTTAAGAAACCTGGTAAATTCAAAAAATTTTTCCTATGTGTGAAAAAATTCGGAAAATTTTTTGCATGTACAGTTTTTTATAACAAACAATATTGTGAAAGCAGAATTTCAAAAAAAATCGTTGGTTGATATATTAGCATTTTTTGAAAATTTCCAAAAATGAAATTTTTTAAATTTGTTTTATTGCGCATTTTTAATGTACAAATAACATTTATGCTTACTATATTATGTACATTACATGTAAACATTGAAAATGTAATAAACATTGAAAAAGCATTGAAAATGCGCAATTAACCAAATTAAAAAATTTTATTTTTAAAAATTTTCAAAAAATTCTGAAATCACCAAAAAATTTTTTTTTTGAATTTCCGTTTTTACATAGGGCCCAAAACTGACATAGGACCCAAAATTCGCGGAGGACTCGAAAATGACATGGCCCAAAATTGTCATAGAACCCAAAATACGCACAGGAATAAAAAATTGGTATAGGCCTCAAAATTAGCATTGGACCCAAAATTCGTGAAGGGCCCAAAATTGACAAAATGCTGAAATTGTTGTAGGGCCCGAAATTGACATAAGGCCCAAAATCCGCGTAGGGTCCAAAATTGATGTAGGTCCCAAAATTCGCGTGGGATCAAAATTGATGTTGAGCAAAAATTGACATAGGACCCAAAATTCGCGTAGGATACAAAATTGACATAGGATCCAAAATTGACATAGAATCAAAAATTGGCATAGGACTCAAAATTCGCACAGCACCCAAAATTTGGATAGGGCCGACAATTATCATAGGAGCAAAAATTTGTGCAGGAAATTGACATGGCCCAAAATTGTAATAGAACCCAAAATTCGTACGGGAACCAAAATTGGTATAGGGCTCAAAATTAGCATAGGACGCAAAATTCACGCAGGGCCCAAAATTTACAAAGAACCCAAAATTTACATATGGCCCAAAATTGGCGTAGGACTCAAAATTCGCCCAGGACCCAAAATTGGAACAGGGACCACAATTATCATAGGTCCCAAAATTCGCGCAGGAGTCGAAATTGACATAGGGCCAAAAATTTTCATATGGCCCAAAATTCGTACAGGAACCAAAATTGGCACAGAGCTCAAAATTAGAATAGGACCCAAAATTTGTTCAGGATCCATAATTGGCATAAGGCCCAAACTTGTCATAGGACCTAAAATTCGTGTAGGGCCCAAAATTGGCATAGGGCCAGAAACTGTTAAATGGCCCAATATTAACATAAAATTCAAAAATGGCATAGGACCCAAAATTCGTACAGCAACCAAAATTGGTACAGGGCTCAAAATTACCATAGGACCCAAAATTCGTGTAGGGTCCAAAATTGAAATATGGCCAAAAATTGGTATAGGATCTAAAATTGGTATAGGGCCCGAAATTCGCGTAAGGCCCAAAATTGACATAGGTCCCAAAATTCGCGTAGGATAAAAATTGACGTTGAGCCAAAATTGGCATAGGGCCCAAAACTGACATAGAGCCAAAAACTGATGTATGACCCAATATTGGAATAGGTCCCAAAACTTGCATAGTGCCCAAAATTCGCGTAGGATACAAAATTGACGTAGGTCCCAAAATTGACATAAGATCAAAAATTGGCATAGGGTCCAAATTGGCATAGGACTCAAAATTCGCACAGGACCCAAAATTGGAACAGGGCCCACAATTGGAACAGGGCCCACAATTATCATAGGTCCCAAAATTCGCGCAGGAGTCGAAATTGACATAAGGCCAAAAATTTTCATATGGCCCAAAATTCGTACAGGAACCAAAATTGGCGCCGGGCTCAAAATTAGCATAGGACCAAAAATTTGCTCAGGACCCAAAATTGGCATAAGGCCCAAAATTATCATAGGACCTAAAATTCGCGTAGGACTCAAAATTGGCATAGGGCCAAAAACTGATAAATGGCCCAATATTGACATAGGGTTTAAAACTGGCATAGGACCCAATGTGAACATAGGACCCAAAACTAAGTGTGATTAGGTGTGTATATATAAAAATGTCAATAGGACTGTCATGTAATATCATGCAATATCATGTAAAATTTTTAATAATATATTTAACTAAAAATGGTTGAAATGAATATAAGGCCCAATATAATATTAGCACCTAAAGCTACGAAACCCTTCTTTGTTTGATTTTATTTTGCCCCTCCATAATTCCCAAAGAAATGCGATTTCAAGGTCAAGATTTGAGGGAGTTTCATGTCTCACAGGTGTCAATATATGACGTCAATTTGAGCCTGATAGTACTGGGGGTAGTTTTAGCATGCTTATCCAGCTGGGTCCTTTGAATTTACCCAATTTATATAACCTGAATCCTTAAATTGAAATTTAAGAAATATCTTCCTGCAAATAAATTTTTGCTTAATTTTAATAGGTCTCCTCGGCACAGTAACACCTCGGAGTATGCCACCCGTTCGTCAGAACACACTTGAGAGGCTGAACATGAAAAGGACTGAACTGAAGCAAATGTGTGATGCAAAAGGAGAGGCCTTATACGAGGATATAAGGGAAAAACACGTCTTGTTTACCCTAAATTTAACAGAAAGATTTATGACCTGGAAAAAGGAAGCAAGTTCCACTGAAGATGTCTATAAACTGGTCCAAGAACGTTGCAACAAAGACATGATACTCAAGGAGATGTTGAAAAAATTTGTTGAATCCTCACAGCTCTGTATGGAAGAGAAAGATCGTTTGAAGGACGACAAGTTGCTAGCCTTGACGTCGAGGTTGATGGAGCTTTTCTGTGCACAGTACACACACAGTAAAATTTATATTTTATTAGCCCTAGGTAAATTTTCAATATTATATATTCTAGATTCATCAAGGTCGTTTTATGTTACTAGGTAATGCCTATTCGTCAGATGAGGGATGTCTGAATCTTGTTACTAATGCTGCTATTGATACATGCAAGGAGAAGTACAAAACTGATCAGTTTATTCCTTTGCCCTTCATCTACAGTATCAAAGAATGCAAGTTAGTTTGGAAAAAAATTGTTATACGTTGTTTTAGTTTTCTTTAGTAAGTTAGTTTCCCATTTTTTTATTTATTTGATTAGTTAAATAATTAGCATTTTAGTTCAATTAATGTTTAGTCGGCTGTAAAGTTTGTTAGTTTTTTAGAAAATTAGTTAAATTTTCAAATAGTCAGTTATTTCAAAAGTTAGTTTAAAATTTGAACTAGTTAATTTAAAATTCAGTTACTTAAACTGAGGTGGCGTGTTAGTCTATTAGTTAGGTATTTACTTATTAACTTAGTTAGTCCGCTAGTTAAATTAGTCCGTTAGGTAAATTAGTAAACTAGTTTACCAGTCAGTTAGTTAGTTAATGAGTTAGTTACTTTGTTAATTTATCAACTATTCCGAATGCCAGATAGTCAGTTAGTCAGTTGATGAGTTAGTTACTGATGTTAATTAACTGATGATAGTTAATGAGGGAATTAGGCAGAAAGTTAGTCAGTTAATGAGTCAGTCAGTAAGTCAGTTGATGAGTAAGTTAACGAGCGAATTAGTCAGCAAGTTAGTCAGTTAATGAGTTGGTCAATTAGTCAGTTAGTCAGTTAGTCAGTTAGTCAGTTATTCAGCTATTCAGTTATTCAGTTATTCAGTTATTCCGTTACTCAGTTATTCAGTTACTCAGTCAGTTAGTCAGTAAGTGAGTAAGTTAGTAAGTTAGTAAGTAAGTTAGTCAGTTAGTCAGTTAATCAGTTAATGAGTTAATCAGTTAGTCAGTCAGTTAGTCAGTTCGTCAGTTAGTCAGTTAGTCAGTTAATGAGTTAATCAGTTTGTCAGTCAGTTAGTCAGTTAATAAGTTAATCAGTTAGTCAATTAGTCAGTTAATGAATTAATCAGTTAGTCAGTCAGTTAGTCAGTTCGTCAGTGGGTAAGTTAGTCAGTTAGTCAGTTAGTCAGTTATTCAGTTAGTCAGTTAGTCAGTTAGTCAGTTAGTCAGTTAGTCAGTTAGTCAGTTAGTCAGTTAGTCATTTAGTCATTTAGTCATTTAGTCAGTTAGTCAGTTAGTCAGTTAATGAGTTAATCAGTTTGTTCAGTTAGTCAGTTAATAAGTTAATCAGTTAGTCAGTCAGTTAGTCAGTTAGTCAGTTAGTCAGTTAATGAGTTAATCAGTTAGTCAGTCAGTTAGTCAGTTCGTCAGTGAGTAAGTTAGTCAGTGAGTAAGTTAGTAAGTTAGTCAGTTAGTCAGTTAGTCAGTTATTCAGTTAGTCAGTTAGTCAGTTATTCTGTTAGTCAGTTAGTCAGTTAGTCAGTTAGTCAGTTAGTCAGTTAGTCAGTTAGTCAGTTAGTCAGTTAGTCATTTAGTCATTTAGTCAGTTAGTCAGTTAATCGGTGAGTCAGTGAGTCAGTCAGTTAGTCAGTCAGTTAATCAGTTTCCTAGTTAGTCCTTTTAGTCAATTAGTTATTTAGGAATGAAGACAGGTAGCTAGTTATTTAAAAATTTAGTGAGCTAGTAAACAAGTCTGATGGTTAGTTAGGTTGCAATTTAAAGAGTCAATTAATTAATTAGTTTGCTAGTTGTATAGTTAGTCAACTAGTTAATTAGGTGATAAGATAATTTAGGGAATCATTTAGTTATTTAGGTCAAAGATATTATATCTTTTTTCGGCAAAGATATTGTTTAGGTAATTAATTATTTAGGAAAGAAGATAATTAGCCCATTTTTTAGTTAGGAGATAGTCAATCAGCGAGTTAATTAGACAGTGAGTTAGTCAACTAGTGAATTAATCAATTAGTTACACAGTAGATTAGCCAGATATTTCAAAAAGAAGTTAAATAGTCTTTTAGTTTGCTATCTACCGAATTTAGTTAATTAGTTATTCACAAAGGAAGATACTTAACTACTTCTTAATTTAGTCATCTGGTAGACTAGCCAGATAGTCAGTTAGGATGTACATTAAGCAGTTAGTTAGTCAGTTTTCTAGTTAGTTCTTTTAGTCCATTATTTTTTTTTTTTTGAAAGAAGACAATTAGCCAGTTATTTAATAAGTTCGTCACCAAGTAAAATAGTCTGACGGTTATTTAGGATCCAAGTTAAAGAGTAAATTATTTAATCATTTTGCCTGTTGGTTCATTAGTCAATTAGTTAATTCAGTAATTTATTTAAATAAATAATTAGGTTATTTAGAAACCATTTAGTTAATTAGTTAATTATTTATTCAGGAAGAAAGATAATTATCCATTTATTTGTTAGTAGATTAGCCAACTACTTAGTTGTGAATCGGTTCGTTGGTTAGTTTCCTAGTTAGCTCATTTAGTTAGTCATTTAATTTATCAATGAGTTCGTCAGGAAGAAAGTTCACTAGCCAATTAGTTAGTTATTCAGATATTGAATTAGTCAGTTAACTAATTAGTCAGATAATTTCTTAGTTATTTATGCAGTAAGATAGATAGTTAGCTAATTGATTAGTATGCAGTTTAGTCAGACACTGATTCAATTAGTAAGTTGGTTAGTTATTCAGTTAGTCTTTTAGTTATTTAATTATTAAGTTATTTAATCATTAGCCGGTTAGTTAACTAGTTCCTTAGCTAGTTAGGCATATAGTAAGCAGTATCTTATTTTTAAGTAAAATAGGTAAAAGAAGTTTAGTTAAAAAATTAGTTAGTCAATTAATAACTAAATGTGTTTGTAATTTATTTAAATATTTTATTTATGTAAATTGGTTAATTAGTTAATCAGTTAATTAGTTAATTATATCGTTTATTAGTCAATTAGTTAGTTAATTAATTAGTTAGGTAATTATATAGTTAATTAGTTAATTAGTTATTTATTTAATTAGTTAATTAGTAAACTATATTCTTAGTTAGTTGATTAGTTAATTAGATACTTAGTTAATTAGTTAATTAGTACATTAATAAACCAGATTCTTATTTAGTTGATTAATTAATTAGCTACTTAGTTAGTTAGTTGATTAGTTAATTAGATACTTAGTTAATCAGTTAATTAGCTACTTAGTTAAGTAGTTAATTAGTTATTTATGTATTTATTTATTTATTTAGTTAATTAGTTTTTTAGTTATTTAGTTGTTTAGTTGTTTAGTCGTTTAGTTATTTAGTCATTTAGTTATTTAGTTGCTTAGTTATTTAGTTAATTAGTTAAATTAATTAATTAGATAATAGGCTTTTACTTACTATTCAAATAACAAAAAAATGATTACATTTCCTTCTCTATCTTTTTAGTGACTATCAGAAATACTCAGAATGTAGACTGGAAGCAATGAGAAATTGCAAAGACGCCACCAAAAATGCAGTTGAAGCTGCAGATTCCATAACGTTCCACACTTTCTATGGATGCCACAACATCTCTGTGATACCAGAAAAGATTACAATTAAACGAAGTCCCGTGATCAAAAAGGAGGAAATAGTTCGATTTAATATAACCAAAGGGGAGTTACAGGAAAAGTGTCTTTTAAACGCAAACACAACTTTAGAGAACATAAAAAAAATTCATGCCACGAATTTAATAATATTGATGAAAGAGCAAACTGAGGTGTTCTTGAAGACCAAAATGCTGTGCATCACGGATGCTGCGCAGCAAGACTCTTTGATTCAGGACAGCTGCTTGAGTAATGCCGAAACAAAAAAAGCTTTGGAGAAGATTTATGAAACGGTGGAACTCTGTATGGACGAGGAAGATCGATTAAGTGAAGAAAAGAAAGAGAGAGTGTTAAGACAGAGTTTAGAGGAAATTTGTGCTGGTGTTAAAAATGGTGAGAGCATTAGAATATTAAAATTTTTTTGGTTAGTTGGTGCTTTTCTAACTATACCACAGAATAAATCTGTAGATTTATTCTGCGAATCTGTAAGATTCATATATTTTTACTGTGCAGCTGTAGAATCCTTTTATTTCTACTGCGCAGCTGTGAGATACGCAGGTTTCGATCGTGCAGTTGTGAATCCTGTTTATTTCTACTGCGCAGCTGTAAATCTCATCGATTCCTACTGAGCAGCTGTAAAGCTCATCGATTCCTACTGTGCAGCTGCAATATCCGGGGATTTCATATGCGCAGTTGCAAATTCTGCACATTCCTTCTCTGCTCTTGAAGATATCATCTATTTTCACTGCGCAGTTGTAGTATCTCTATATTTTTACTGTACACCTATAATATACGCGTATTTCTACTGCGCAGATGCAATATTCGCATATTTAACTGTGCAGTTGTAATTTCTGTACAGTTATACTCTGCAGCTGCAAGATTAATCGATTTCGACTGTGCAGCTATGAGTGTAGTCTATTTTACTGCGCAGCTGCAATGTATTTTTTCTACAGTGCAGCTGCATTATATGTTGATTCCTACAGCGCAGCTTCAATATTCGCAGATTTTGACTGCCCAGGCGTACTGTAATATTCATCGTTTTTTACTGTGCAGCTGCGATATAGTCTATTTTACTGTGCAGCTGCAATATCTATATAATTAAAATGAGCAGCTTTAATAATGGAATATTTCTAATGTGCAACTGCAATATTTACAAATTTCGACTGTGGAGTTGTAACTTCTGTACATTTCTACTGTGCATCTGCATTATCTGTTGATTTCTGCAGTGCAGCTGCAATATTTAAAAATATTTAATAATGGAATATTTCTAATGTGCAACTGCAATATTTACAAATTTCGACTACGCAGTTCTAATTTCTGCACATTTCTACTCTGCAGCTGTAATATTCATCGTTTTCTACTGCGCAGCTGTGATATCAGTCTATTTCACTGTACAGCTGTAATATCTATATATTTATAATTCAAAGCTTTAATAATCGCATATTTTTCATGCGCAACTGCAATACCTACGTATTCTGTACATTTCTACTGTGCAACTACAATATCTGTAGATTTATACTGTGCAACTGCAATATCTGTAGATTTCTACTGCGCATCTGATGTATCTGTGGATTTATACTGTGCATCTGATGTATTTGTGGATTTCTACTGAAGAGTTGCAATATCATTATATTTTACTGCGCAGCTGCAAGGTCCATAGATTCCGACTGTGCAGATGTAAGTTCTGTACATTTCTACTGTGCACTTGTAAGAATAATCGATTTTTAAACAACTGTGAGATCCACAGTTTTCTACAGCACAGCTTTAGGATCTGCAGATTTAAACTCTACAGTTATAAGTACTGTACATTTCTACTTTGCAACTGAGGGTTTAATCGATTTCAACTTCACAGCTATAAATCCGTAGATTTTTTCTGCGCGACCAGCAAGTCCATATATTTCTACTGTCTAGCTGCAATATCCATAGATTTCTACTGCGCAGCTACAATATCCATAGATTTCTACTGCGCAGCTGCAATATCCATATATTTATACTGTGCAGCTGAAATATCCATAGACTTATAATGTGCGACTGCAATATCTATAGAATTTTACTGCGCAGCTGCAATAGCCATATACTTCTACTGCGCATCTGCAATATCCATAGGTTTATACTGTGCATCTGCAATATCCATAGATTTATATTGTGAAGCTGAAATATCCATAGATTTATACTGTGCAACTGCAATATTCATAGACTTCTACTGCGCAGCTGCAATATCCTTAGATTTCTACTGCGCAGCTGCAATATCCATATATTTATGCTGTAAAACTGCAATATCCATAGGCTTCTACTGCGAAGCTGCAATATCCATAGATTTATACTGTGCAGCTGCAATATCCATAGATTAATACTCTGCAACTTTTATGGTATGCGAAATACTTTTGATTGCGCAGTATCCTTCTGAGAATTTTAAGGCTGCGCAGTTAATTTCTACTGCTCTAGACCTGCGCAATAATTTTTTATGATACAGCTGCTAAGTAGTTCCTTATCGTTCTAAGCACTGCGCAGTAGTGTTCTATGTAACTTATAGCTGCACAATCCCTTTCCACGAGTCTAAGGCCTGTCTGATACTTATCCATGCGCAGCATCTTTCTAAGTGTTTAACGGTTGTACAGTTTCTTTCTACTATTCTCAGACCTGCGCAATAGCGTAGTACCTACGGCTGCGCAGTAGCTTTCTATTGTTCCAAGACTGCGCAATAGAGTTTGACGTACTCCAGAACTGCGCAGTATTTCTATAAAGTTCCCGTGGCTGCACAGTAGTTTTATAAAGTTCTAGTGGCTGCACAGTAGTTTTCTAAAGTTATAGTAGCTGCACAGTACTTCTACAGTGGTAATGACCTGCAGTATTTTTCTACAGTTCTAATGACTGCACAGTATCTTTTTACAGTTCTAATGACTGCGCAGTAGTTTTCTACCGTTCTAATGGCTGCGCCGTAGTTTTATACAGTGATAATGGCTGAACAGTACATTTTTCAGTTCTAATGACTGCTCATTAGTTTTCTACCGTTCTAATGGCTGCGTAGTAATTTTCTACAGGTTTAATGGCTGTGCAGTAGTTTTCTACAGTTCTAATGGTTGCGCAGTAGTTTTAGCCGTTACAATGGATGCTCAGTAGTTTTCTACCGTTACAATTGCTGCGCAGTAGTTTTTTACCATTATAACGGCTGCGCAGTATTTTTCTACAGTTATAATGGCTGAGCAAGTTTTTGCTACAGTTCTAATGGCTTGACAGTACCTTTTTGCAGTTCTAATGACTGCGCAGTAGTTTTCTGCCGTTCCAATGGCTGTGCAGTAGTTTTCCACAGTTCTAATGGATGCGAAGTAGTTTTCTACAGTTCTAATGGTTGTGCAGTAGTTTTCTACCGTTCTAATGGCTGCACAGTACCTTTTTACAGTTATAATGGCTGTTCAGAAGTTTTCTACAGTTCTAATGGCTGCGCAGTAGTTTTCTACAGTTCCAATGGCTGTGCAGTAGTTTTCCACAGTTATAATGGTTGCACAGTAGTTTTCGGTCGTTACAATTACTGCGCAGTAGTTTTCTAAGTTGTAATGACTGCGCAGTAGTTTTTTGCTATTATAACGGCTGCGCAGTAGTTTTCTACAGTTATAATGGCTGGACAAGTTTTTCTACAGGTCTAATGACTTGGCAGTACCTTTTACAGTTGATGACTGCACAGTAGTTTTCTGCCGTTCTAATGACTGCGCAGTAGTTTTCTAGAGTTCTAGTGACTGCGCAGTAGTTTTCTACCGTTCTAATGGCTGCACAGTACCTTTTTACAGTTATAATGACTGCTCAGTAGTTTTCTACCGTTCTCATGGCTGCGCAGTAGTTTTCTACAGTTCTAATGACTGCGCATTAGTGCTCTATGGCAGATATGGCTGCGCAGTAAATTTATAACTGCAAAATTAACTTTTGCCATGCTTTCTCTTAAACTATACTTTACTTATGACAACTTACAAGGAAAAATATACAATTTTTACATCATCAGGAGTACGAATGCTTTCCACTGATAAGGAATGTTTCCAAGACTTGAGAATGTTTCTCAAAATAGCCATGTGTGACCCTCGCAGCCCCACTCAGAATGTCTTGGATATCTTACCTTTACCATTTATTTACACGTCCGAAGATTGCGAGTAAGTATTTCTTTATTTTTAATATAAAATTATAAAAGTTGTACCTATACAAATTTTCTAGACACTTATTTTCTCGTTTTTTGTAGCATAATATATAAACTCCAAGATTGTCAACTGAATACCATAAAAGACTGTGGAAACTCGACAAAACATGCATTCCAGACAAGATTCAACGAAGCAAGGACATTTTTTGGATGCGAAAGTCAATTATACAGTAGTGCAGTTCCAATTGGTTCTAGATAAAGACACTATTAATTAATTTTAATTGTAGTTTATAATAAATATCTGATAGCATCCTATTCATAACTTTAGTGATGTGAAAGTAAAATAAGCAATTGTGGAAAATGAGAGGCATTCTTTACAGTTTTATTATTTAAGCCAGGAGTGTTACTGATTATTTATGCATATGTAACTTACATCATAATAAATATCCATCTATTTGATGAACAGCTAGAAAATATATATTAATTTTTATTTTTCATATATTATTTTATTTCTAAGATTTATTCTTTATTTTTCATTTTCCAGTCAGGAAAGGATTATAAACAATAAATATAAATATTATAATAACAAAAATTATTTTCATCAACCATTTTATTAACAATTCATAAATTGCTTAACCTACTTTTTAGTTGTATTTAGCAGCTCGTCTATTTCTCACACACGAAAAGCGACCTCAATTTTTTTGTTATTTCATTGTACCTGTCACGAGTTGTTTTTGTACAAGCCGATGCTTTAAACATATGGTCGAGTCTGCATTCAAAATACTCGTTAAGTTTCCTACGAAGCAAAAAAAAGGAGTATGTTAGATGAAGGGCTTTTGTTTTCCTTTATCTGAAAATTGAATTAAATTTTCAAAGTTAAAATAAGGATGGACATTACAGATTTGACAGGATGCTTACAATTGGACAAAATTTAATGTTTAATACTTCCAACTGGACAATACCCACTGCTGAATACTCCCAATTTGACAATGTCCAATTTTGGATGCTTCCAATTGGACGGTATCAAATTATGTATGCTTCCAATTGATCAATGTCCATTTTTGTGATTCCAATTGGACAATACCCATTTTTGTGTGCTTCCAATTGGACAATATACACTTTTGTGTGTTTTCAATTGGACAATAACCAATTTTGTGTGTTTTCAATTGGCTGATATACAATTTTGTGTGCTTCCAATTAGACACTATCCAATGTTGAATGCTTCCAATTGGACAATATCCAATGTTGAACGTTTATAATTGGACAATATCTATTATTGGATGTTTCCAATTGGACAATATACAAATTTGATTTATTCCAATTGGAAAATTTCCAGTGTTGTATGTATCCAATTGGGCAATACCAAGTGCTGGATATCTTTCAATTGTGCAATGTCAAGTGTTGAAAGCTTCCAATTGGACAATGTCAAGTAGTGGATGTTTCCAATTGGACAATATAGAATGTCGAATGCTTCCAATTGGTCTAAATCCAGTGTTTAATTATTTCACTTGGATAACGTGCATAGTGCATGCTTCCAATTGGACAATAATCAATGTGGAATGATTTCAATTGGACAATATTCATTAGTGAATGCTTCCAATTAGACACGGCACAGTGTCGAATGATTGGAATTTGGCAAAATTCAATGACTATTGCTTCTAACTGGACAATATCCACTTTTTAAGGCTTTCAATTGGACAACATACAATGGTGAGTACTTCCAATTAGACCCTTTACTATGTTGAATGCTTCCAATTGGTCAATATACAATGCTGAATTCTTCCAATTGGACTAAATCCAATGTCGAGTGCTTCCAATTAGACAATATTCAATGTGGAATGATTCCAATTGGACCATATCCTGTGTTAAATGTTTCCAGCTGTAAAATTTTCACAGTTGAAAGCTTCCAACTGGAGAAAATTTAAATTGTGATGCTTCCAATTGGGAAAAATTCAAAAAATAATTGGAATTATCCAACTATCAAATTTGAATCCTTTGGAAGTCTTTAAAGTTAAATGTCGCCAATGGGACGTTATTCAAGGTTTAATGCTGCCAACTGGAGAACATTTAATATTCTATGCTTCCAATTGGTCAACATTAAACCCAAATGCTTTGAACTGGAAAACATTTTAAATTGGATGCTTTTCAATAAATTGTTTGCTTCCAAATGTGATTTAAATTAAAAAGAGGTAATTTATTCCAACTGGAAAATAATTTACTTAAA
>JBAGKK010511092.1:0-13977 GCA_037177015.1 Euceroptres primus | reverse complement strand
CAAGTAATAGTTAAAATAACCTAATTTAGGGTCCAACTTCAAATGGTCTTTACCGAGTTGTCATTCTCATGTCTTCAGTTGAATTTGTTATCTGTGTTTTATCTCTAATGATAAAAGTCGTAAAAGTTACAAATAGAAATTCTAACATATTGTAAAATTATCGATGAGTAGATATAATCATTTTTGGCATCAAGATATTAGTTTCTCTGAATAAAATCTATTTATCTTCTTGCTTAAAGTTTATGTAAAAATAATTCTAAAATTGTAATTTGATAAAGTTCAATTCTTATTTTCCTTCTAATTACAATAAATGTTAAAATTTATTTTAAAAATTTAATATTTAGAAGAAATAAATTAAATTATATAATATTATTAACTAAAAAATTAAAATATATAACATAAATATAAATATAATATAAATATAAGTGTACCTTCTAATCACTACCGTATTTTAATTGGCAATGAAAGTAGAATATGAACAGGGCCACTTTGATGCACTTCCTCAAGTGTTTTACAATTTACATCATCACGGGCTAAAATTCATGCCCACTTTTTACCGTACTCGAAGTTTGTAATTCTCCAGTTTTTTTGATATGATCTAAATTTAAACATTCACCCACAATAAAGGTGACTGCTTATCGGAGGCGAAAAATGAAACGCCTCCCAGAAGTATGTACTTAAAAAGACTGAGAGACTAACTGGTTGGGTTTGTTCAAGCCTGTTTTCATATTGAGATTCCATTTCGCCGCCAGAGCCTCCGGACTAACTGAATGATCAGTAGTAGTTGAAAGTTAAAGTGAGACGCGAGACGATATGACAATGTTAATATGCGTATTTTGCGACACAGGGCCGCAACTGAGACAACTTTTTAAGTTCAATCAAAAAAAAAAAAGAAAAAAAAATGTAATCGAAAAATTTTGAACTAGCCTAACATAAAAAGGAATACGAAAAACATTAGAATTTAGCTCAGAATCCACAGAATTCAATGTTGAAATGAAACTTCTATTTCTATAGATACTGATATAATTGTATTAAAATTTATATAAAATTATTTAAAATTTAGATAAATTAGGAAAAGTATTAGACTCTTTTCTGATCTATTAAATTTGACCAAAGAAACAATTTACCTACTTATATCATTTATATAATTAATTTTAAAAAAAGACTAATACGATAAAAATTGTATACAATTAGAAGTATGATGTTCTTTCGTCACGCATATTCCGGTTTGTAGCTGGCAAGATATCAATTTTTCACAGATGCAATTATGGAAGCCACAGTTTATCCTCATTGTTCTGTTTGCAACAAAGTTATTTCAACTCTGTTTGTTCGAATCAAGTCCAGCTTTTTCAAAAGTTGACATTTCAACTTTTTGCAGAATCTGAAACAAGGAAAATTCGAGTTTGAAATTTGAAACTTGTGTTTTTTGAAGTTTCAAAATGTTAATAAATAATATCTTGAAATAAATAAATAATTGATTAAGCTTTTTACAAAGAAAATAAAAAATCCTGGATATTGGAGGAGATAAAAAATAAACATCTGTGTCCAGTACTTATTTCTCTTCAGATACATTATCGCTGTTTGATATTCAAATAGGAATAATGAATCCACTCACACTCGTAAAATTCACTCGCCCACTAAACTAATTTCAGTGACTTTCGACTCTCCGTCTGATTATTTCATTTTCTATTACTATCAGTTAGTTAAAAACCAAATAATAGTTTTTTGTTTGTGGGACAAGTAAATGGATTTATTGTTAGTCAACAAAAATGAGTTTTAAAGTGTTAACATTTTTTACTGTAGGAATTATCTTCTTTTTTAATCTGCAAGCACGAGTTTTTGCTGAAAAGGATAAATGTAAGTTTCTGTATTTATAGATGTATGTAGATTAAACACTGGATGATAAAAACACGATATTACATC
This sequence comes from Euceroptres primus, assembly GCA_037177015.1. NCBI lineage: Eukaryota > Metazoa > Arthropoda > Insecta > Hymenoptera > Figitidae > Euceroptres > Euceroptres primus. Next base: position 12,054 of record JBAGKK010511092.1, on the reverse strand, counting down.
ATATTACATCGATATTACTCACATCATATTTCCTCTAATAAATATCTAACTTAATTTTAAGTTTGCCATTTTTAAATTTTCTCTTTTTTGAAATTAATTTCATTTTTTCATACACATTAATTTATTATTATGTTCAAGTAATTGTATATAGCAGATTATTTTTAAATGCTTTTATTGATTTACTCGAATCTTAGTCATCCAATTGAAACCTGGAAATATTAGTTCCTTTTAATTTTTCAATTCTGATAGCAAGGGTTATTATTATTTATGATTTCTTTTTGTTTAGTGAAATTCTGTTTGGTGGATACCAAGTATACTAACAGGCTAATTTACTCTACGTGCCCAAATCTAAAAAATGAAGTAGAATGTGTTGTCGCAAGTGATAGGAAAGTATTTTGAAAAATGTCAAATTGGAAGAGAAAAAAAACTCAGACAATTATGGTTAATTGGTAGCAATTAATTTTAAACAGCGTTGATTCTGAAATAAAATTATTTTTTGATGTAATATATTTGTAAACAAAAAAACTTTAAGTTTATTTATTAAATTTTTACTTTTTAATATAATTTTTTATTCTTTCCAATAGGGTATCTTGCCTAAAACTTTTAATAAACGATCAAGTAGATTTTATGACTGTGGAACCAGAAGATCTTAGAGTTCTTGGAATGACTGAAGCCTACGATAATAAAGTTCTTGTCACCCATGAATTAAGAATATGGGAAAATGGTAAACATTTATATTTTTTCTTATGGTTAATTAACTAAAAACTAATATATTTTTCTTTTTTTCTTTAGCCCGTTCCAGGTTTCAGCTGGTTACCGTAATACGTCAAAGTGTACATGATGTATGGCACACTATGAAAAAACGTTTTTGCTCTCCTGGACTCGAACCGAGTCTTTTTGTTCTGGATTATCTAAAAGTTAGTATTTTGATTTTAATTTGTTTTAAGAAATACTGCCCAATACATTCTAAACCTCTAAAATATGAACGTAATATTAATAATATCTTACTTTTTATTTTACAGTACTTTGAGAATCAACTTGTTTTTCCAGATTGCAGTCCGACGAAAAGTTTATTAGAAAATAGATTATCAGCTTTATCTCAATATTTTGAATCTGCTTGCATTGGTGGTCCATGGACAAGTGACCAGCACTTGGACAATCAATTGAGTAAATTAATCTACACATCATAAAATTTACAAACTAATTTTTCTAAAATTATATTCAATAGAAGTTTTTCGAATTTTTAAATTTTCTCTATTTTTTGCATTATTTTCTTCTGTTCTTTTATTTCCACAGAGAGGAAATACAACAACTTGTGCTCTCAGTGTGGAAGTCCTAGTTGTTCAGTTGAAAATAAATATTTTGGAAGAGAGGGTGTTTTATTATGTTTAACCGAAGGTGGAGGAGACATTGCATGGGCGAGATTAGATTTTGTTCGTCAACACTTTATGGTATTTTCTTCCATTTACATAATTAATATATAATAAATAAGTTATAGAAAAAACTTACATTTTTTGAAAAACTTAAATGAAGATTTTCTAGGAATTGAAGGACGATGAAAACGACTATTACTTCCTCTGTGCAGATGGTACAACGAAAAACTTAACAGAACCCGATCCTTGTGTTTGGTTTGAAGAACCATGGCGAACCACCATAGCCAGAAAGTAAAAAATCCTTTGATAGATTTTCCAAGCACTTTTTCCTGAGAACAAATAGATACATTTTAGATACTGATTTTAGAATTATTTTCAAATTACTAAAATTAGTTTTCAATTCTGTTTGCTTTTAGCAAAGATTAATTTAAATTTTTCCAGAGCCATTGCTGAAGAAGTTAAGAAATTTATTAATTACGAAACTAATACAGTGGATGACTCTTTGTCAATTCTGCAAGAAGATATTAGAAGGATACCAGTTAGCGTTGAGAATTTTAAAACACCGTCTGATTACTTGAAGATATCATGTAATAAATCTAACTTCTTAAATTTGATTTAGAATTAAATTTTATTAAATTTTTATGAAGTTAAATTTTATTTAGAAAAACTTTATTTTTCAGGACTTAACATTTTTTAAATTTTCAGTTCCTAAATTTTATTCATTCAAGGATCATTTGCAATGTCAACCAAATAACCGGGAGGTAAAATGGTGTGTGACTTCAGATTTAGAGGTTCAGAAATGCGAATGGATTTCCAAAGCTGCCAACAGTTATGGAGTAGAACCTTTGATTGAATGCATACAGGAAACTAGTAGAGAGAATTGTATAAAGTCAGTTATAGATATAAAAACTGACATTTTCCCAATAAAACCACTTGAGGACTTGGAGGCCAGAAAGTATGTTTAAAAATCATTAATATATCATAAAAATCATAAAAATATTAATGCTAAACTCTATTAAAAAAAAAAATTTCTTTCAGAAAAGGCCTAAAACCAATTGTACATATGGTCTCCAATACAGATGCTCATGAAAAAGAAATAGCAGCTTTAGTGACCAAGTTCTCTAATTTCAATTCTCTGCAGGACTTGAAAAATCATAAGGCTTGTTTTTTGAGATTCAGAGATGCCGGTGAGAAAGAGAAAAGATAAACTATGTACTTAAAAGTTTTTAAGATCCTGCTGTCAAATAAAATTGCATAAGACGTTTATAATTTTAAGGATGGAATTATTTTGTCTACATGATGAAAAATTTGACTAAGGACAATGATTGGTTCTGCAAAGATAAGGAAATGGTTTCCCAATTTTTTAGTGAAAGCTGTGTTGCTGATTTAAGCATAAAAAATACCAGCTTTCCAAAAAATCTGTATTCATTCTGTTCACACAGTAAGAAAATTATCTCTCAATTCAAAACTCAAATAGGTATTGATTAACACAACACGAACTACACCAAATTAAAATAAATTTTTTTTTTAATACAGCGGCAGTCAAAAATGTGGACAAAGTAGCGCTGGATTGTTTACATAATGGTGGCGACGTGGCTTTTGTCAATTTGAGTTCAATCATGTACTATTATCCAGGTAATTGTAAGAAAAAAAAAGATAATTCATTAAAAACATTTTATCAGATTTAAACCTGAGAAAGATATATATTTCTATTATAATTATTCCGTACAGGCTCTCTGGAGAATAATTATAGACAACTTTGTATTAATGGATCAAAGTCTGACTCTGGCAAAACGGAAAAGTGTCAATTAAGTTGGAAAACTCAAGGATCAGTAAGCTGCATTTTGTAAAAAATTATCAAATTATAGAACCATTAAAGTAGATGAGGAACAATATTTTTTTCAACAGTTAATGGTGCACGGGAAGATCTCGAAGATGAGAGAAGATGAAATTTATTTGATGCTTGTGGATCTTGACAGGCTATTTGGGCAGCATTACCAAGACCTGAGTCCTCTCGTTTCTCTTTATGGACCATTTGATGGGGAGAACAATGTTATTTTCCCTGTAAGTAGTTTCCTAATTACTTATAAGTTAACTATTAAGTTATAATTCTTTTTGAATTAGTTTTTATTTGAAATTTGTTTTAATGCTAACCTACATTTATTCCTTGCACATACAATCGAGAGGTCTTTCTAGAGTTGTTATTCTTTCTGAAAATTTTTCGTCCTTTGCACACCCGTAATGGATCCAACCTTTTTGACAAAAAGCCCAGGGAAAGTGCATTGACTTAAAAAATACTGCGGGTTCGCCTGCAGCATTTAAAGCAATAGCTCCTATGTTTCTTTCATCTGTTTCTAATTCAAAATCCTCTAGTTCTTCCTTTAAACTTGATTCGATATTTTTATTCTTGTATTTTCAAATCAAAAGCATATAATATATTAAAAAATAAACTGTCTAAAAAGTTCTACTTAACTTTCGAATAAAATTTTGAAGTACAATTAAGTTTTCTGCTCAACTTGATTGGAAGCAAATTAATTCAAGTTAAATGTAAATAAATGTAATAAAATATTTTTCTTACATTTTTAAGTCTTTCGACGAATTTTCGAGCAGGTGTATGCGCATAAATCTTCTTATCATCACCGGAGACAGAGACACAACCAGAGCCATCAGCGAAAATTCCACAACCAACCACAGTTCCAATCGAACTGACAGAACCAATCATCTTCCCTCGATTTCCAGTAGTAGAAGTTCCACAAACAAATTTTCGTTCTCGATCAAAGGCCACAGCTCCAACAGCGCTCACCTGAAACAAAAATTATTTATAAGAACAAAAAGCAAATTAAAGATACTTTTCTAATTTCAATTAATTACTTCTAGATATGTGGGTTCATTAGCAGCCATTTCGAGAGCTTTTTTACGTTCTTCCTCTTCTTCAGCTAATCTTCTGACAATACACTGAGCTAATTTTTTTGTCGGAACTTTCAGAGGTACAACCTCTTCTTCTGTTATGATTGACTGCGTGATTACATCGTCATTAATTTCAGGATGGAAATTAGCAAAGCCTTCGAATTCATCCTCAGCTTCGCAGTCCCCATAATCTTGGGAATGAAGGGATGACGGTGGAGTATCAGTCAAGAGAAGCCAACCTAAAATTCAAAATAGAAATTAATTAAAATACAAATTGTTAAAATTCTGTAAATTTAAATTTGTTTTTTCTTTTCAATTTCTTTCTTAAATAAATAATATAACAGTAAAACGATATTAAAACCTGGTGGCAAAACAGGTATTCCCATAGAAAGAGCAAATTTCTGAGCTCCTTGTTCAACTATCAAAACATGATCTGTCTCTTGTAAAACTGATTTGGCTAAAAGAATTGGATGTTCGATGTCTCTCACAGCCCCAACACAACCAATTTTTAAATTATTATCCATCATAGCTGCATCCATGACAACTTCTCCATTTACATCGAGAGAACCTCCTTTTGCACAATTAAAATATTTTTTACTCTCCATGTGACTTATTGATGAAACTACAGCATCCATTGCATCCATGCCTTTAACTAATTTTTCATAAGCTTCCTTCGCTGCATTTTTTACTTCTTCCATCATGAAGTTCCTTTCAAATTTTGGAATTCTTCCTGCACCTCCATGAACTACAATTACAGGTTCTACAACAGTTTTTTTTTCTTCAACTTTATCTTTTATTTTCGTTTTTTCAAGTGCTAATTTAATCCACGAACAATAATCGCACATGGTGCATTATAATTGTAACCAATAATTTTAAGAGTTAAATTTGACATTTTGATTTTTGACAATGACAGTAGTTCTTGAATTCGAAAAAGACAAATGAATAATAATTAAATCTACACTGACTAACGGATTGACGGCACGGCTCGGGAGTAGAGTGTCATCGATCCGAGCCTATTCGAGCGAGCAGTCTTCAGGACCACGTATATAGTCTCTGAACGTACAAAAGTAAATGCGCAGAGAGTCATGATGTAAACAAAGTCTGGCGGCCCTGACTGCTCGAGCGATGTCGGTCGGTCAAGGGACGCTCGGGGGGAATGAGACAGAATCAGTGAAGCGTGAACGGTGCCATCGAGCAGTGCGTCGTCAATCCGGTGGTCAGTGTATATAGGCAAGCAATAATAATTAATGATAGATTGTTTTCATGACTTAAAAACTACCAAAATGATTAATTGATAATATTTTTTTTATTTCAGGAACACACTGAGTGCTTTGAAAGAGATGTTGACGATCTTCGAACCAGTTTAAGTTATCATGAGATTTTGGAGGATGTCATGACTCATAGACAAAAATGTAGCAAAGCAAACTCTCCCAGACAGGAAGTCTATTTAATAATTCTCGTACCTCTCATTTATTTGTGGACAACCTCGTTTTAATTATAATGCGAATTTCGACCATGTAATATATAAAATGAAAACGTAATATAAGTACGAAAAAATTCTATCAAAATTCATTTATTTATTTCAAAATTCAGTTCTTGAGATTGGTCTCATATATTAAGATAATAATGTGAAGTGAATGGGAAATCCGAATTCACTCATACACATGAAATTCACTCCTACTAGGCGTCTGACTCGTTTCTCGTTTGCCAACAGTTAGTTTGATACTTGGATGATCACAGGATCTGTCCGGCTGATCCAGAGAGAATATTTTAGAGAATGTTGTTTTATACGTGAGAAAAGTCATTAGGTTTAATTAGTGATCATGAGTTTTAAAGTTTCGATATTTTCAGCTATAGGATTTATATTGCTCCTTAAATTCCAAGGACCTGTTTTTGCTAAGAATCAGAAATGTAAGTTTTTATACAGATATAAGTAAAATAATCACTTATAAATAAGAGGCGCGACCTTCACTAGTCTTTCATTAGCTCTCGAGAATAAAAATTAAATTGTCAGGTTGAAGAACAACTTTTATTAATAATGTTGCAAGTTGTTTAACAAAATTTATTTCTCTTTTATACTATAAAAATTTGTATATTTAAATGTATAAGGAATGAACCTAATTAATGAGAATAACTATTGATGATTTGACAAATTATTAAACTCCTGCACATTGTAAGAATTAATTGAATTTTTCAATAAATTCTCATTTATGAGTGTTTGGGACAAAGAAATTTTTATGGAACTCTCGATTTGGGATTGCAAGGTCGCACTTTCGAATGGTTTTTTTATGTATGGCTTTTGTTCGAGATTGTATTAAAATTAATTTTTTCGAATTGAAATATAATATTGACTTATGAACATTCCAATTTTCATAATGATTCTCTTTAATAATTTATGATACAAATAAAAAATATTGTTGATAAAGTTTAAATTATTTTTTTTAAAATACCAACATCAAAAAAAAATTCTGCAACTATATAAAATAATATTAATATTAATGTTTCTCTCTGTTTAGTAAAATTCTGTGCGGTGTATAGCAAGCACACTCACAACTCAATTCAAAACTTTTGCCAAAGTCTAGTCAAATTAAAAAATAGCAAAGTAGAATGTGTTGTGAAATTTGATAGGTAAGAATTTTTTAGTTATGTATCAAATAATATATACATAGGAAATATAAAAAAATTCTCTCAACTCCAAAAACACTTGACCTTTTTATCCCTTTATTAATACTTTTCTAAAAACTTTTCTGAATAAAACTTAATAAAAACACCATATTAGATTAAATTGACAAGTCTATTTTTCTAATTTTCAATTTCTAATGTAAAATATTCTGTACAGGATATCTTGCTTGAAACTTTTAATAAATGATCAAGTAGATTTTATGACTACAGAACCAGAAGACCTTATAGTAGTTGGATTGAATGAAGTATACAATAATAAAGTTCTAGTCACTCACGAATTAAGAGTATGGGAAGAAGGTAAAAATTCTTTGAAATTTTATTTAGAAAATTTAATTCTATTTAAATCTGAAGTTTGAAGTCCATATCTTCGTTTTCTTATTTTAGAGCATTCTAGTTTCGAGATGGTTGTCGTAGTTCGTAAGGATATAGAGAATATATTTCTCTCTGAGAAAAAACGTCTTTGTTTGCCAGGATTTGATCAAAACTCTGTGGCTCTAGATTATGTAAAAGTTAGTAGAATTTATAAATAAATTAATTAAGTTTCTTTGAAACTAATGTTAATTATTCTTATATTTTATACATAGCGCTTGGAGACTAAATTTGTCGCTTCAGATTGCAATCCGATAAAAAGTTTGTTAGAAAACAGATTATCAGCTTTATCGGAATATTTTGAATCTGCTTGCATTAGTGGTCCATGGACAAGTGATCATCAGTTCGATACCCATTTGAGTAAATATTCTTGTATTTTTTCCAACCTTTTTTTATTCTTTCTGAATTTGGATTTTTTAAATCTAACTATTCTTCCATCTATTCAGAAAGGAAATATGGAAATTTGTGCTCCAGCTGTGGAAATGGATGTTCGGATGAAGATAAATATTATGGAGAAGAAGGTGTTTTATTGTGCTTAACCGAAGGTGGGGGAGACGTAGCATGGACAAAATTAGATTTTTTTCGTCAAAACTTTAAGGTATACTTTTTCCCATTTTTTCTAATTGGGAGAATTATAAAAATAGCATTCTGAAAAAATATTAATTAATTTTAAGGAAAAACTTACACTTCTGGTAAACTGGCGTTAATTTCTCTTTTTGACTTTTCAGAAATTAGACGGAGAACAGAAGGAGTACAAATTTCTTTGCCCAGATGGTGAAAGTAGAAAATTAACAGAAGATCCTTGCATTTGGCTCGAAGTACCCTGGAGAACGATCATTGCTAGGAAGTAAATTAAACTTCCCTTGATGGATTTTCTACATATTACTTCCTAAAAAAAAAAGATAAATCAATTTTAGATATTAGCTTAAAAATTTTTGACAACAATCCTTTCACTTCCAGAAACGCTGCTGAGAAAGTGTCAAAATTTATAACTAATCAAAATAACCAAACGGGTGACTTTTTGATGTTTCTCCAACATGATATACGTATAACACCAGTTAACGTCGAGACGTTTAAAACGCCGAATGATTACTTGAAGTTTTCATGTAATAAATCCATTTGCTCAAATTTTATTTCAATTTTCCTCCTTCTTCTTCTAGTGAATTTTGTTTGAAAATTAATACTTTCTTTATTTTCGCAGTTCCTGATTACTATTCTTTAAAGGATCATTTGCAATGCAAGCCAGATCGTAGGGTAAAATGGTGTGTGACTTCAGATTTAGAAGCTCAGAAATGCGAATGGATTTCCAAAGCTGCCAACAGTTATGGAGTAGAACCTTTGATTGAATGCATACAGGAAACTAGTAGGGAGAATTGTATAAAGTCAGTAATAGATAAAAAAACTGACATTTTTCCAATAAAGCCACCTGAGGACTTGGAGGCTAGAAAGTATATTTAAAAATCAATAAAAATCATAAAAATATTAATGCTAAACTTTATTCTAAAAAAAATTTTCTTTCAGAAAAGGCCTAAAACCAATTATACACATGGTGACAAATAAAGAAAACCAGGCAAACGAAGTAGCAGCAGTAGTGGCGGCGTCTTCTGATTTGCAATTTTTTAATGACCTGAAAAATCGCAAAGCTTGCTTCACAGGTTTTAGAGATGCTGGTGAGAAAATAGAATAATCAATTGCTTTTGGATTTTAAATACAAAATTATACGAATAATTTATATCATTCACAGGATGGAACTCTTTTGTCTATGCGATGGGAAATTTGACTGGTGATAATGATTGGTACTGCAAAGACAAGGAAATGGTTTCTAAATTTTTTGAAGAAAGCTGCGTGGTTCATTTAGACGAAAGGAATTCCACTTTTCCAAGGAATCTGTATTCACTCTGTTCACACAGTAAGAAATGCGTCTTCCAAATTTGAAAATCAAATACGTATATTTTTTTTGACAAAAATTTCACTGCAGCTTATAAATGGACTCGATTTTACGTTGGAAAAACATATTTATTGCATGAGATTAAAATAAACTTTTTAGTATTTTATTTAGCGGAATTCAACAATGTGGACAAGATAGCGTTAAACTGCTTGAATTCCGGACATGCCGATGTGGCTTTTTTCAATCTTAATTCAGTCCTGCAATTTTATCTAAGTAAGTTAAGGTCTTAGAAAATTATTTTTCAAAATTAAAAGTCGATATCTTCTTAAAAAATAATTACGCTTCGCAGACAACTTTGGGATGTATTATAAAACACTTTGCCTTAATGAATCGATATCTGATCCTGATGAACAGAAAAAATGCTTTTTATCTTGGACAACACTTGGATCGGTAAGTTTGAGAAAATATTTTTCGTACGACTATTGAAAATGAGAAACACTTTTTACTTTCAACAGATAGTGGTGAATGAGAATGTCTCGACGGTGAGGAAGGAGGATATTTCTTTGATGCTTATGAATCTTAATAGACTTTTTGGTGAAACTTACCATGGGCTGACTCCTCTCGTATCTCTTTATGGATCCTTTGAAGGAGATGCCAACTTTATTTTCCCTGTAAGCAATTTATTAAATTTATTTATTATTTATTTATTTTTAAATTATAAAATCTAGAGTTCAGAATTGAAAATGATTTAATAATTAACATTTTATTTACAGGAATTCACTCAATCTTTGAAACGAGATATTAGTCATTTTCGTTCCAGCCGAAGTTATCATGAAATTCTAGAGGACCTCATGAAATATCGTGAGTCTTGCAACGAAGCAAATTCTCTTAGACAAAAAGTCTATTTCCTAATTCTACCTCTAATGTATTTATTGAGAATGTTGTTTTAATTATTAAAACTATGTGATACATAAAATATAAGTATTCTAAATTTTTAGCCTACGAAGAAAGATTCGTACATTTATATCGACATTGAATAAATTTTATTCATAAATAGTATTTAGATGTTGATGGTAAAATTGGCTTTAGGGTCACAAATAATAAAATCAATGTCATTGAATCAGACGTTTCGGCCTCGAATATGGGCCCTCATCAGTGATTTATTTCTGAAATATAAGTACAAGGAAAAAATGTTGTTGGTTTGTGGAAAGGTATAATTTTGTAATAAATAAATAATTTTTTGGAAATGTAAATTAAGGCAAAAAATATAATTCTTTAGTGATTAAAATTGTGGAACAATGGTAAATTACGAAAACAATCATTTTTTCCTGTTTTGAAACACTTTTGTAGAAAACCTTATTGTATTTTTTGGATTACAAACATTCGTTGATTCAACACAATTAAGGGTATGTGATACATAATGATGTCACGAATTACCGAACGATTTTTTATTTATATTCAGCGGGTTTATTAAGAAAGAAATGCCAAGATAATGCTGAAATTTGAGGAAATAATAAGGAAAATATCAAGGAATCGATGTCTGGTACGTTTCAATTTATATTATGAAAAAAAATTATTTTTGAAAATTCTTTTTTTCAATATAAAAATTTAAACACACCAGACATCGATACCTAAATATATTCTTTATTGTTTTCAAAAATTTCACCATTATATTTGCATTTCTCTCTTAATAAACCCGCTGAATGTAAATAAAAAATAGGTCGGTAATTCGTGACGTAATTATGTAACACATACCTTCAATAGAAGAAATTAATACGCAATTATAAACTTGAAAGACAATAACGTTACAATATGATTAATAATAAAGAAAGTACGATGACATTTCCATAAACGCATTTATATGTAAGTGTTATTTATGCTAAAAATTAGACTTTGGTAACTCGTGGACGAGAAAAGAAAAAACTTTTTTATATATTTAATATTTGGTAAGTGTGACCTTGGTGACTAAATTACGCCAACTAGAAAAGAGTTATTTAGACATAGTTATTTTTTCAGAAATATTTTCAAAATTTATAAAAATTTGTATGTAGGTCTTATCAATTTCGAAGTCGATACGTCTGATTCAATGACATATTGATTTTATTATTTGTGACCCCAAAGCAAATTTTACCACCAACATCTAAACACCATTTTACTTAAGAGTCGATACAAGTCCTTTCTTCACCTTTATTTATATAAATAAATTTATAGATTTTAATCTTGCATAAATTGTCAATTATGAATTAAGTGTGTACAATGAAAAAAATAAATAAATGGATTGCCTTTATTCAAGAAAGCTGATTTTTGCTCTTTGCAATCTAAATTTGAAAAAATCTCAATTTCACCCTGACATATCAAATAAATTGAAATTTCTTTCTTTCAAACTTTAGACCGAATCGATTTCAAATCATGCAAGCCGGCGGGTGACCTGTTCAGAATTGGCTTGCTAATGAAATATGTTCTTGTACGTGAAAAATAAGGGAACAAGTATTTTTTAAATTAAAATAGCGGCATATTTTTTACAAATATTTATAAATTTTAATAACAATCAATTATAAATGCTTAAAAAATTAGATTGTCGGCGAAACGATTACTGAGAATAAGGTCACGATTACTGGGACATTTACCTTATAACAACTTTTTGAATTTTAAAAAAAAATCGAAAATTCAAATTTTCTTGACAAAAAACGTGAGATATGAAAAAATATTCAATAGAAAAATTATTGGTTTTAAATAGATCTAAACATTTTCTGTTGATCATTTTTTGATAGGATAAGTAGTTTTCGTTTTAATCTTAAAAATTTTGTTAAAAAAATTAAAAATTCAATTTCCCCG